>JAMKPZ010000769.1:0-76064 GCA_024699675.1 Amphibolis antarctica
GATCTAAGCATGCACTCAAAATATATAATGTAGGGATTTCATTCCAATATTTTAAAATTTTTTGTTTCATGTTATTTACTATTGGTTGGAAAAATGGATATGCCTCATATTTATTAAAAACTCGTGAAATATTATATAAATGATGCAACGCATATAGCCTCCACCTCCAGAACTTTGGCTTTGGTAATGCGTCATTGTTTGTGAATTGAGAATTGAGATTAGAGTTTGGAGAATTTGGAGTGAAGGAAATGAAGAGTGAGTTGGGTGAAAAATGAAATCCAACTCCTTCAATTTATAAAGAAAAGTTGGTTGAGCTGTTGAGGTGGAAGCCGACCATTTCACCCAATAGCCAGTTACACGTTGGGCGGAAGCAGGCCGCCCGTTGCGTGGAATTGGGCCACTCGTTGGGCGGAAGCGGGCCGCCCATTGCCCGAAAGTGGGCCGCCCGTTGGGAGAAAGTGTGTCGACCGTTGCTGCATGACCTGCGTCGCCGCGTTGCACCTTGCACCTTCCACGACATTTCACCCCGGCTGTCGGCCCAATGACCCAGTGGCCGGTCCCTCGGACGGCCACACGACCCGTTCTGCCTCCTCTTGCGCATACGGTCGTTCACCTCGCCAGCCGCACAACCCGCCGGCCCATCATCCTGCCGGTGACACGACCGGTTTAGCCCCCTCCCACACACCGGCGCACACGATCGTTCACCTGGTTTTCGGCCTAATGACTCGGAAGCCATTACCGCCACCGACTAGACGACCCGTTCTGCCTCTTCCCGCGCACACTACCGTTCACCTTGACAGCCGCACAACCCGGCGGCCTGTCCCCCCGCCAGTGACACGACTCTTTTAGCCCCCTCCCACGCACTAGTGCATGCGACCGTTCACCCGGCTGTCGGCTCAATGACCCGGAAGCCATTACCCCCATCGGCCAGATGACCCATTCTGCCTCCTCCCGTGCACACGATCGTTCACCCCGTCAGCCGCACAACCCAGTAGCCAGCCCAGTGACTCGGCGGCCCGTCCCCCTACCAGCGACATGACTCTTTTAGCCCTCTCCCGCACATCGACGCACGCGATCATTCACCCAGCTGCCAGCCCAATGGCCCGGAAGCCATTACACCCGCCGGCCAAACGACCCATTCTGCCTCCTCCCGCACACACGACCGTTCACCCCACCAGCCGCACAACCCGGCGACCCATCCCCTTGCCAGCGACACGACTCTTTTAGCCCCCTCCCATGCACCAACGCACGCGATTGTTCACCCGGCTGCAGACCCAATGACCCGAAAGCCATTACCCCCGCCGACTAGACGACCCATTTTGCCTCCTCTCACACACACGACCATTCACCCTGCCAGCCGCACAACCCGGTAGCCAGCCTAGTGACCCGGCGGCCTATCCCCCCCTACACAACATAGCAGCCTATCTCACGCTGGGCTGGGCCGTGCTTATTTCGTGCTAGAATTCTTGCCGTGCCGGCACGGCACGAACTACCTGAGAGCCCGGCCCAAGCACGACCCACGGCACTAAAATTTTTCGTATCATGCTGTTGACCGACACGATTTGACCGTGCCGGGCCATGTTGGACCGCACAGTCCATTGACATCTCTATTTAAAAACGTGTTTAGAAACTACCTAACATGCAAACGTACAATTGCAATCTTATAAAGTACTCTCTTGTAAGTAACACCATCCCACAAGTATAAAAGTACATAAAAAAAACAATCAATGCAATGAAAATCTTCGAAAGTAAAAACATGTATAATGTTCAAAGCAATTTCTAACTTCTCTCGCTATGCAATTTGATTTTTATTTTTATTTTTTCACAACTTCAACGTTATACAATATTTAAAGTTCAAAAACTAGGTAAATAGTGACCCAATCGCTAGGTCAAATCTAATAAATATCTTTTAAATTGCAAGCCGAGTAACTTCCCAGCGGCTTCTGTTTCTCCATCTTCTTAAGGAGGGTGTAAACTTTTATACTCAAGAAGTTTTAATTTTAATTAACGTATTTATAAAATAAATTAATACTGCAGAGTAGCCAGATATTCTTGAAGTAAACGAAGAAAATATTTTTATAGACGAAATTGACGAAAATTAAATTGAAGATAATTTAATTTCGTTTAATTCAAGTATTTGTAAGGATCTTTTCTAACGAAATTCAATTTCTACACAGAATTCATTAAAAAGATATATTCAGAATTCAATTCTAACATTTTTCCTGTAAATTGAATGGAATCTCTTCGTCTACCCTCTTTTATAGGATATCCTGTAATTTTTACATTTTTCAAAAAATCAATAGTTCAGACTTTTTACTATTTTTTAAAATAAAAAATAAATTTAATTCTGTCTGATTTCATTATATACACAACCACTAAAATTTTAAATTTTGTTTAATTCTACAATATACACAAATACCTCATCATTAAATTTAATTCAATTATAACTAAAAAATAAATTCTTAACAATTTATTTCTGTTTAATTCTATATGTACAAATGAACTTAAAAAATAAAAAAGTACTATAATTAAAAGATTTAAAAATAAGAAAATGAAAAAATAGAAAGATTCTACGAAGATGTAATGCATAAGGACAACTATGACATTTATGTGTTTTTACTATGTTATTATTCTATATTTATATAAAGAATTTTATATACTTGTATTAACTTTTGTAAAATGTTATATTAATATGAATATTGAAGTTCTTCTATCTGCATCATTAACGAGTTTGTTCGTATTAACTCATCGTATAAAATATTTTCTAATTTTGCGTTAGACTTTCTTAATTTTCCTGGGTACACACAAACAACAATCAAATAAATTTTTCTAAAATTTCAGTGTTGTGTACAAATAAATTTAAAATTTCTAAAATTTCTATCTCCTAAAGTTGTAATTTTTATTTTTTAAAATAAAATTTAACGCGCACAAACAAATTCTTATTTTCTTAATTCCTTTTATAAAATTGTTTTTTTTTTTTCAGTCAAAAAGAAACAAATAATAATAATGGACGTTATGATTATCATTATAATACTGTCTTAATAGTTAAAAAAATTATTAATCTTAAATTAAAATTTCATAGAATTATCTCAGTTGAGGTTGTCGATACAACGTTCGTATAATAATTTTACGTTTTTAAGTTATATTTATTTTAAAAATAAAATTACATTATGTATAATAAAAAATAAAGATATATAAGGATAGTTTCGTAAATAAACGATGACTTAGTTGTTATTTCAATTTTGCAAGAAAAATGAAAACTTCTTGAACTTTCTTTCACACCTTGTATTATTATACAAATTTTTATATTATAATTTTAATATTATTTGTAAAATTATTTGAACTTTAAATTTTTACTATTATTAAAATTTAAATATTTTATTATCAAATAAAATTTTATTTTTAATTTTTTTTCAAACAACATGTCAACATGTACCGCGTACGTCGAACCGAGGCGTTGGAAAATAATCTAAAATTTCACATTTTTTTTGGTTTTGGACGTCGTCGAAAAGATTTGAATGAATAAAAAAAGAACACCCGAACACGCTGTGGTGGTCTTCCGTGTGGTCTTCGGTGCAAAAATTTCAACCTTGAAATAAATATGACGATAAATAGACTTACCGTGTCAAACACGGGAGAATATTTCTCGGTGGATTTCTTTCGTACTAGCACCCTGTTGACTACCATATATTTTTTGTAGGTCCGTCGTCTTTGCATACATATTATTTGTACAGGTTTAAGATAAATTAAAAATAACAGAAAGTGTAAAAGTTATTATATTTAATAATATAAAAATTAATATATAATATTTTTATATTTATTATTAATTAATTTTTAGATAAATTATTTGACACACGAGTACATGACTCCTTGTTTACGGAGAGCTTGCAGGATATATTTCCTTGTGAAAGTTTTGTATATATAATGTTTTAACGATGACTTGTAGGTAAATAACCCAAGACTTTTTTAATAAAAAATAACCCAAGGCTTGGAAGTTGGAAATACGAAAAAACTAATTTGGAATCCCTTGTGCTTTCGTTACGTTTAGAATGATTTTTTGATTTAAATAAGTGTTATATTAAATAAAATTTTTAATTTTACATAAATTTTTATTTATTATCAATAAATATTTATACAAAATTTTATTTTATTATTTATTGTAAAATTTAACTACAACAAAACTCAATTCTTAATGATTGTTCACTTTAAAAGTGAGAAAAAAATAATTTTTAAATAAACAATTTAATATAAAAAAAGAAAAAAATGATTTTAATAAAAAAAATTAATTTAAAAATAAAAATATCATCGTAAAAATAAAAATATTTTAAAAAATTAAAAATAAATAAAAGTAAACGATGCTTTAATTTTTTATCATATTTAAAACTAAAATACTTTATTATCTTGCAATTTTAAATCGAAGCTTGCTGGGCTCCACAGATCTTAAATATTTGCAGCGCGATCTTAAATAGTAAAATAGTCTCGTGGACACGGAGAAACGAAGACTGGGAAGCAGTTGAGTTGACAAATGTGGAGAGAAGAAACTTCTGGATTTGCCGGTCGCAATTTTAGGAGCCACAAGCCTAGCGTTCCTTCTAGTTTCTTCCACCACCGAGCCTGCAACTGCAAGGAGGAGCAGGTCGGATCATCCATCTCTCGGCCTGCTTTGATCGAAGAGGAAACGATTCGGTTTTACCTTCCCTTGTTTCGATTCTCCAAATCTGTGCAATTTCCAGGTATACGGTTGTTTCGACCTTTAATCTGGGCGTTGTCGTTATATTTTTACAAGTTAACGACTTTGATGTTTAAACCAGAGTTGATTTTGCTCCCTTTCTTTTCGCTGGATTGAGAATTCTCGTCATCTTCTATGAAGCTTTATTTTGGATCTTGTCATGCTTCAGAAATTTGGCGGCAGGAAGCCTTATGTTTCTTTTTTGTGTTGAGATTTGTTGGAAAAAATGAGTTCATATCAAAAATGGTAAGTGTTATATTACTTGTGAGTCTTTTATCATTGATTAATTCATTTTAATAAGGTAAAATCCATAAGGTTATTTGTCGAACCTAAATTTTAGTGTAGTTTCAGCTTGTACTTGGCTCCTCTTTTGAATTTTTTGGGATCGTTCGTGAATAAGTTGCTAATACTTTGAATCCAGTATTTAATCGATTTCATCGACTCATGTTTCGGTATGTTGGGAGCTAGAAAGATACAATTGTGATCTATTCTAATTCTCCTAAATTTATTTCCATATTTACTACCACCGAGTTGGTGGCCGACTGATTCCTCGATATGTATACTTTTTAAAAAAATTTCGTTTGACATATCGAGTGATTTCCATATGCTTGTCTTGTAGGAGCTTTCCATTTCACTTATTTTTCCATCTATTGGAAGTGATCTTATTTTCACTCAAGAATAGAGGGGCAGAATATGCTTCTCAAAATGATTTGAGAGAAAACATGTATCTTTTACCATTCGTCTGATTTTTATCAACTGTCAAAGCTTATTCGTATATCTAGAGGATCAATCCGGTGCATACCATCGGCTTGTTGTTTTGCTCCATGCGTCATTTTCGACAGAGAGGTTAACCCAGTAGTCCATTGCTTTTTGGGATATTGCGCAAATGGCAGCATTCAATCTTCCGTACATGGTGGACCAAAGATCCTCGGAAGCCATTAAGCTGGCCAATATAGAGAAGCGCTTCAACATCGTGAAGTACGACATCCTTGTCTGGAAATCCGATGAATCACTGATTTGGGATGGTGATCCAGTTGACGCCACCAAGTTCCTCAATGCCGTAGATGAAGTCCAGCGCACGGTTGAATATCTAAATAGGTTTCAGTGGACTAAAGCAAATTGGCAAGAAAATGCACTTTTAAGTCGCGCAAGCGACATTCTTCAGATTGCAATGGGGAGGCTGGAGATGGAACTCACCCAACTTTTAGTGAAGAATTGTCGAACTTTTGAGCCTACTTATTCGTCATTCAGTTCATCGGAAGTAGGCCATGTTTCAAATCTCTCGAGTACCTTCTTCAGCGACGACGACTCCTTTGGAAACTCTCACTGCGAGAGCTTGTGCTTATCCGGGGACGACTCCACCATCTCTGGAAAATCCCAGGGGAGGGTCTCTTTCGGAGAAGACTTTGTCTTGGAAAAGCATGATAAGAAGAGCGATGATTACGGCCCCAGAGAATCTGTTGTCTCTGCCATGAACTCCAATGCCCTCCATGACATCAAACACATTGCAAAATTGATGTTTGCATCGCAGCACGGCAAAGAATGCTGTCAAGCTTACGTTAGCGCCAGAAGGGACGTGTTGCACGAGTGCCTTTCCAATCTCCAGATCGAGAAACTCAGAATCGAAGAAATCTCGCAGTTGAACTGGGTTGCATTATGTCCAAAGGTAACAAGGTGGAAGTGGGCTATGAAGGTCCTTATCCAAACGTATCTTGCCAATGAGAAGAACGTTTGCTTCAAGCTCTTCGCGGAACTTTCAGAAAACGCCTGCAAGAATTGCTTCGTGCAGAGCTGTCAGGGTTCTCTGCGGCAGCTCCTCAACTTCGGCCTAGGCGTGGCCCTGGGGCACCCCTCTCCAGAAGGATTGACTCAAATTCTTGATATGTATGAAGAACTGACGCGCCTTATCCCTGAAATAAGAGAGTTGTTGCCAGAGGACTGTGGTTCTTACCTTATGATGGAATGCCACGAACTACTCGAGACCCAAATCGCATACGCGAAGGGAGCTCTGTCCGAGTTACAGAATGGGATCCAGAACGTCGCATCGTCGGCTGTTGCATTCGTGGGAGGTGGAGTTCATCACGTCACGAAATACGTAATGAATTACATGAAGCTGCTTTCTGATTACAGAGGAATTCTTGGTTCGGTAGTTGGTGGTGGTCGAGCTCGCAGGGACAAGGAGAAGACGCTTTGCGGCGTTTCCTCTGACCCAGTGACCTCCGTCTTCGTCTCCATCGTTTCTGCTCTCGAATCACGGCTCGACAAGGAATCGAGGCTGTACGGGGACGAGTCCTTGCGGCACCTGTTCCTGATGAACAACGCGAACTACATGGTGGACAAGGTGAGGGACGGTGTACTCGACATGCTGGGAGAGGACTGGCCGAAGCAGCAAGCCAGGCGATGCCGTCGGCACGCAACGTGCTGCGAGCGGGCTTCATGGGGACCCGTGCTTGCCTTCCTAAAGCACAACGGCGTGTGCGCCCCAGGCTCCGATTCTCCCTCCACCAGGATCCTGAAGCAGAGACTCAAGGATTTCAACCGTTCCTTCGAAGAGGTGTGCAAGGCGCAAACGTCCTGGTCGATTCCCAACCACCAACTTCGGGAGGACCTGAGGATCTCCATATCGTCGAATGTGCTGCAGGCGTACCGGTCGTTCATGGGGATGTTCGGAGGATGCCTGGACGGTGAGAGGCACCGGAACCAGTACGTCAGATATGCCGCCGATGATCTGGAGGGGCGCCTCCTGAGTCTCTTCGAGGGAACCACCAAGTCCTCCTCCACCGGCAAGAAGGCACAGCGTTGACAGGAGTTCGTGTGTGTTATTCATTCGTTTGGTCCATCATAAATATTTGTTCGACAGATGGTTCCCTCGTCTGGGGGATGATGCATTTGATTTCGGAAGCCTGTGCTGCCTGCGACCACATCCAAAACCTACCCAGTCATCGTAACCGTGTACTACCTTATTTAACATATGGTCTGATTATACATCTGATTTATTACCGTGCTGTAATCCGATGAAACTATTATCGTTATATAAAAAGGCGTAGCAGTGTAGGGCATCATTATGTATACAAAGTAAGCAAACGTTTGGGGATGTTTGATTAGATTTTCGGTTTTTTTTTCTTTTTCTTTTTCTTTTCCTGTTAGGGGATCCTACTAAAAGGTTATGTTAATTCCATCTTGTACGTATTTCTAGGTTACATCTTTCTCCACGAAGTTTCTTCTGTTTGGTCTTAACGTATGTTAATTATTGAGATTGTTTGAAGTTTAATATGGTATGGAAGAATCTCTCCACCCAGTGGACAATCTACAAGAATCGAAGAAGATAACTTACAGCATCAAAATATGGGGCGCATACGAACAACTGCTGAATCGTGCATGGAAAATAGAAAGCTGCAATAAAGGCCCATTTCACTGTTGTCGCAAGGTTAAAAACACTAGCAACTTTGCTCCACACAACCACATGTTACAACTACATGAACACGGCAAATACAGGACGAACAGCTGCTCACCGTCCACTTCGTCTATTCACAAAAAGCTTGCTTATATCCTCAGTCACCACGTTGCTCCTGCAAAGTGCACAAAAACAAATGTTGACGTCACGGGAGAAGTAACGAAAAAGTTTAAAACACCCTCGTACAGTGAGGAAAGCCACATAGTTACATGAGATCTTTAAGTTAAAGCACACGAGAGGATAAATTACTTGTGTCATATGTAAGGAGCAACAAAAAATAGCAGGCCTTGTTGAAGAAGGATTCCCCCGAGGGAAATGGGAGCAGCCCAAAATGGTGAAGATGGAGCATCACAAATTTTGTGCGGCTGGTCATAGAGTAGAGTGCTGGCCCAAATCATGAAGATGGGGTCGTAGTTGAGCAGCACAGGTTTTGTGTAACTGGACCTAGTAGTAGGGTACTGGCCATCCTAGAGAAACCTTCAAATATGAATGGCTGTGTTTACCAAATCCTCGTGATCAAGGCATCTAATTATTGTGCAAGACCTCCTTTTTGCATAATCTAATGTCTAGATTTCAAAGAAACTGATGTAGATGAATGATGACAGAGATAGAGGGAAAGCAAGAGATAGGAAATAGAGAGAAAAAGGAGGTCAATGTAATTCTGTCTCGTGGTTGTCAGCAGAATGATGGGTGCACACTGGTGCAGTAACACAAAAAGGGATGCAATCATATAATGGCATATTTAGATGATTTTTTTTTTTTGTGCGGCCATCATGGGTGAATATCTTTTACTCTAAAAAGATATTTAATTTTACATCTCTTTCTGACTATAAGGTCCATCACTCTTTGCTGCTATAACATATCACACTATTAAATTATTTAATAGAAGTACATGATGTTTCAACCTGACTTAAATAAGAAATCCTACCACAGTTATGGTTTGAGTGACCATAAATAACGAATAATAGACCCATGTGTAATTTTTAAGAAGTTAAAAAAATTCCCAACATTTTTAGAGGGAAATGGCCTATTTATGATATTAAAAACCAGCAGACAAGATATCCACTTTACCTTCCAAGAAGCTGAGGAGGAACCATGTCACTTGATCTAGATGGTGCAGTCGTTGAATGTGGAATGTTTACTCGAGGATTCTTGTTATGCACAAATTGCAAGGCAGAACCATTTGCCACTCTCTTCCTCGAGGCACTTTGGCTCATGGCCGCTGCAACTGTGGAAGTGTGATCAGTCCCAGTGATTTGCTGAGATGAGAAGGATGGTGAATTGAAAAGAAGTGAAGCATCTGGGAGTGCAATAGTTGGTACAGACGGAGAAGGAATACTGGTTGGTTGACTATTGGCCGGTGCCTCTCTGTTCCTGCAGACATATTTACCAAGGTCACTACACTGTATTGGTTTTCCTAAGCATAAAATGTAGTATTGATGATAGAAACCAACCAAAACAGGCTCTATAGGTTACTTGGGCAATCAATGATGCCTACTTTTTCTTTTTCTTTTGTTATTGGAGAAACTACAGAAGTGCCAAGCCAATAATCGTAGTAAAATTGCTTGAATTTCCTGAAACAATAGTCATAATTGCTATAACCCTTCCAGATGAAAAGTCCAACAAAGTGGCATGTGAATGAAGCTTCCGTAACTTTAACCATTCATCCCAAAGGATAGTATCGAAATAAATGAATAATTCTGCATTAGAAAATGAAGACATGACTTACAAACATATAACAAAAGATATCTCCACTCATAACTAATCAATTTTAAGTTATATGTTTATATTTATACATAGTATTAGAGCAAATAACAATCTTTTGGACTAAGTCCACACTCATAACCAAAACTTCGAGACTTCTTCACTTTTATGATCAATTGGTTTTAAATTAGATATTCACATCTATATAAATGGCACCAAGACCAAAAAAAATTCTACTGACAACCAAGGAAAAATATATTTCCAACAAAATAACAATTGATGAGCATAAAGCTCGCATTCTAAAATATCATTGGATCTTTTTTTTTTAAAAGGTGAAAACATTATCGTTGCATTCTTTCCTACATTTCATAAGCAACGCCAAGAAGGAAGCGAAAAGGAAATTGGACATGGCACACCATATGCATCTCACAAATTAAAACCCTTCAATTATTTACCAAGTAATATACGGGAAACACCAAGAAATTTAACTGCTAACAAGAGAACTTGGAAACGACGTTAATTGAAAAACCAAGTGTATGCATAACTGCTTAAATTTGTGTCGAAAAAATATTTTTCGCTTAATTTCAGAAGATATCGTATTCGAATGACTTCCTACACAATATACAAATTATCAAAAAAAATGAAAATAAAAAGGGAATTCCACGAAAATCAAGCCTCCCCGATCACCCTGGTTCACCATCGTCTCCCTTCCATCACATGAAGGAACGATCAAAAACCCGTATCAAATCCACGGGAAAATCCCAATCCAGTACAGCCGTGAAAATCGCGAATGGCTAAAATCTATTGCAGTTTTCGAAATCGATAGTGGAATCAAACGCATCCCTACAACATAAGAATTCCAGGCGGAAGAGAACAAATGAGACGAACAAACAACAAACATGTGCCAGCAACAGCAACTCACTCGTTCCGGTGCATCTCAGGGCCAGAGTCGTTGGCGTCAGCATCCTGTTCACCTCCTCCTCCTCCTCCTCCTCCTCGTACCGGCAGTTGCGGTTGGGCAGGCGAGTCTTCCTTGTCCCTTTCTTCTTCCTCCTCCTCCTTTTCTTGCTCCTCTTCGCCGGAAGAAGAGGCGTAATCCACCAGAGGCATGTCGTCGACCACCCCCAAAAAATCCACCAGAGGCGATGGACTTCACTCCCTAGGGTTTGGCTGATCGGCCTGCACCGTAACAGCCTTTGGTTCTCACGTCTCACTTTACTTCATTTTTTATATTTCAAAAATACTCTTACTTTTACGATCATATTTATATTTTTTAATTTATTTTTTTATTATCAAAATCTCAATTTTCATTCATTCTGTCTTATATTTATTTACCTAAAAATTACTTTTACTCACTCTTAAAATAAAAAAAAGTCAATAAACGATTTCAAATTACACCGCAAGAGATTTTCCAGTCTAATTATTTATCATTCTTGAATTGATAATTCGATATAAAAAAAATCTTAAATTTAAACAAAAACAGTCATATAATAAAAATTAATGTTTTTTATCGGCAAAAATTTTGTTAAATTATACAATTTTTAATCAATAAATTTTAAATTTATTTCTATTTTACAGTAAACTCATAATAGACCACTTAAAGTCTTAAGTTGAGAAGGTGTTTGATGTCTTTGTGGTCTCCATTTCATCCATGCTATCGATTACTACAAATGCTTTGATGTTATCTTTAGCTGAATCTAGTGTTCCATTGTGACGAAGAGATTCTACCGAAGATGTTCAATTATCTAGATGATCACCCTTATATGTAATTAACCTTGTAAGGGTTGGTTTTGCCTTTTGTGATGTATTAATGCATACTTACTGTATTGGATAATTTCTGCTATAGTTTAAGTAAATGTCATCTTTAAAAAAAAGAGTTGATGTCTATTTCTAATCATTAAAGTAATATCTCAGCCAGTAGTTGAGGACTTTTTCACTAAAATTTTATTTTCAAGTTCAAAATTTTAATAATACAGTAAAATTATCTTAAAGCAAAAAAATTTCAAAAAAGGTTGATCTATACTTCTTGAAATCCGTTAATTCTGTTCTTCTAATTAATGCTTTTCTCTCTTTTTTATCGTCAAATCACTTAAATCAATTTTTTTATATTATTTTTAATTAATACAAAAATTTATTTTATTTTGAATAAAATTATTTTTTAACTTATTACTTGTGGTATTATCACTTATTTTAAACAAATCTTAAATTCTAAATGAGTGTATATTATTACACTGAAATTTAATAGTTAATGTTATTTATTAGTGTGATATATCATATATGGCGTAGCGCTTAAAACGACATCAATTTTATTTTATGTACAGCTGATATTTGATGTGATAGCAGGTAGTATAAATATTTCCCAGTTGATGTTAACATTTGTATCAAATGTCACCTATTATTTATTTTCGTATAATCATTCAACTATTTTGAATTGACTAATATTTGATTTCACATTATCTTTGCTAAAATAGATCTAAAATTGTATGGGGCTTAAAATAATTGGTATAACATTAGATCTCTTCACCTTAAATTAATAAATAATTTTAAATTAGAAGTTTAACATTAGAACTACTTTAGATTTTATTTGTTTAATTCATTTCAATTTTAACTTCAAATTTATATAAACTCCTGTACGTTATCATCATCTTATAAATTTTTATACACAAATATTCACCAACCATACAATTCTAACATCATTTGTGAAATTACTATTAACTTTAACTTTCCACAATTGAAGATAAAACTCTATTAACAAATGAGACTTAAGAATTAGACGAAGATAAAGTTAAGAGTAGTAAAATAAATAATTAAATTACATAATAATTAATGTGGTAAACTTTATACGTTAAAATTTGAATGATTATAATAGCATGTTAAAATTTATGCAAAATTATTTAAGAAACTTTTCCCTTGCTCATGATAATCTTTATTTTACTATAATATTAAAAATTATGTATCTATCCCTTAAGCTTTTGTTTGTTTTCTTAATTACATCTTTAATTTTTAACTTTACATAAATTTTTATATATCATCGTCATTATATAAATTTTTATCTCATAATTATACATGTCAATCGTAACGTGTCGACACAACCTACAAAGCCAATAGGCCAACATAGGCAAGGTCCGTTGGTATGAAAAATACTATTTGTGCCCGTCAACAGTATGATATTGATCGATACGATTTTTAAATTAATTTATTATTTATATGTATTTAATATTTAAATAATTAAAATTTTTAAAAATATTTATTTAATTAACAAATAACAACATTCAACAATCAACAATCAACAATCAACATTCAAGTATTCAATCATCAATATTTAAATTTAATTCAACAATTAATATTCAACCTTCAACAACTTAATAAATAAGACAACTTAATAAATTCACGTGGCAGCTAACCCGTTGGGTGGAAGTAGATTGCTCGTTACACAGAAGTAGGCTGCCCGTTGGCCGTTGGATGCGACAACTGGCTGCCTGTTGCACACGTAGTAGTGGCAGCATGTCCTTCCCATTGCGTGCTGACCCTGAGGACCTGACCGTTGCACCTTACACGCCGTGACGTCAATCAACCGTTGCACTTCGGCTCTTCCTCTTCTTCTTCTTCTCTTCTTGAGATTTCAGTTCTTCACTTCTTCTGATCTTTCCTTCTTCTCTCATTTTCTTCAGTTCTTCTTTTCCCCTCTTTGGCTCTTCTTCTCGGGACCTGACATCGCGACTTGACTGCCAACCCAATGACCTAGTGGCTGACTCAATGACCCGACGATCGGCCCAGGCACTTCGACTCTTTCTCTTCTTCTTCTTCTTCTCTCCTCTTCTTTAATTCTTCATTTCCCCTCTTCAGTTCTTCTCGAGACCTAGCGTCACAACTTGGATGCCAGCCCAATGACCCAACGACTAGCCCAGGCACTTTGGCTATTCCTCTTTTTCTTCTTCTCTTCTTCAGACTTCAGTTCTTCACTTCTTCCGGTCTTTCCTTCTTCTTCTCTCATCTTCTTCAGTTCTTCCAATCTTCTCTTCCCCTCTTTGGCTCTTCTTCCTGGGATCCGACGTCGCAACCCGACTATCGATCCAATGACTTGATGGCCGACCTAGGCCTAGTTTCCCAGCTCACTTGCCCGTACACGCAACCGTTCACCTTGCCGATCGCATGACCCAACGACTGTTCCCCTCGCCAACCCACACAACCGTCCCCCTCGCCCCTTTCGACAACCCACCTCATAATCTCATGCTGGGCTAGGCCATTCCTATTTTGTGTTGAAATTTATGTCGTGCCGATACGACACGAACTACCTGAGAGTCTAATCTAAGCACAAACTACCTAGAGGTTCGACCCAAACATGATCCACGATACGAATAATTATTCACATCACAATCAAATCGTGTTGGGCCGGCCTAGCACAGCACGTCGACAAGTCTACTCATAATTTATTATATAATTCTAATATTATTTTTAATTTAATTTTTTTATAATTATTAAAATTAAAGTTGAAGTTGAAGTTAAATAAATCTGTGGAAAAAACACAAGCACGTTGCCGTCAAGAAGAACAAATCTCACCACGGCAGCCGCCCACTTTCCCACCATCCTCTTGATTCACAGCTACCGCCAGCAAGAAACGGTTCTTCCGGCCACCGTCGCACGCAACAATGGACGCCCTGTCCTCGCCGGCATCATCAGTGAACGCCGGCGGCCCGGTCCTCTTCGCCGCTTCTCGTGAAGCTCTCCTCCCCCGTACCACCCTTACACCTATCCCATCACACCCCCGCCCCTTCACCACACGATCCTCATCGCCCTCCACCTTCACCACCACCGTCGCGCCGTACCACCATCCCCATCCTCCTCTCCCACCCCAAAAGCCGGACGCCAGAAGAACCTACTGCAGAGCCTCCACCGGCTACGCGGCGGCGCTCCTGGACGTGTCCCTGTGCAACAACACCACGGCCGCCGTGGAGAGAGACGCCAGCAGAATCCTCCGGGCGGTGCGGGGAGCGGGGAGGGCTGGTGAGGCAGAGGAAGGAGGAGGGTTGAGCAGGGAGGTGGTGGTGCTGCTGAGGATGCTGGTGAGGAAGGGGAAGGCGGGGTTGGTGGGGGAGGTGATGGAGGAATTCGGAAGGTTGTCCGATGAGGTCAGCGGGACCAGGGTGGTTCTCGTCTCCTCCGACGAGAGGATGGAGGAGGAGGAGCTAAAGGGGATCGCCGATGAGGTGAGGGGGTTGAGCGGCGCCGTCAAGGTCAAGGTCAAGGTCAGGCATGTGGTTCGTCACTGCTCTCGTCTGAATTGTAAGGGATGACAATTATAAAAATCTTTATTTTGATAACCATTTCCACGTTTTCAGAAAAAATCTATATTCACCCATGTATCATTAAAAATTTATAAGTTTTATTATAATATCCTTATAATTAAATTTTCTTAAAACTTACAAATTTTTAACCTATAAATTACAATTAATAAGCTAATTTAAATGCATAAGAACAATTAACAAATTTCTTTTGAAAACATAGAAGTAAAAAATCTAGGATGCATTCACAGAGCTTTTTTTTAACTTCAAATGCTAAAAAAAGCTAAAATTGGTGTTATTTTTGTGAACAGTTATGATACAAATTTATATAATAATAATGATATTAAAAATAATTTTAAACGTTAAAGAAAATTACTCTTGAACAAACCCATAATAACAATAATTGTTTGAGTTTTTTTACTTGCATCATCACAGTGAGTGCAACTTCGCACCAAGATCTAAATAAGTTATCAAATACATACATGAATGTTACATGGGTGATGATGCAAATTCAAGTTTCGAAAGTTAAATAAAACTAAAATTAAAATTAATTTTACTATATAGTAATTAAGATAATAAAAATTCATACATTAAAATTTACAGTAATAATTTGAAAATTAGAAAATATTACTCGGATCACGAATGATAACGAGCTATCTCCTCTTCCGTTATTACTTGGAAACCCTCCATTGTGTTGTCATCAATCATACGCCTGTAGAAACCAAATGATCATATATCGTCAACCAAGAAAGGAAACTACCAATGCCATAAATATTCCATATTTTCAAGTCCTGCACCATTCAAGTTATTTTCTACGACTTTAATTTCCAACTATTTTAAACATGCTACTAATTCTGGACCATTCAAGTTTCAAGTCCATGCCTTGCTTTCTACCAAACAACACGGAAGCATGCAGTTCTTTTCTTTTCTTTTTTCTAAAGATGCTATGCTTATTCAGGGAAGAGAAAATTAACCAAGTATTTTGATTATATACCGGAGAGATCAAGGAATACACTAGTAAGAAGAAAAGAATTAATTAATATAAGAGAAATTAACAGAAGTAAAAAATAGGCTTAAAAACTATTTGATCAGAAATTATATAAATAAAAAAATTTATGTAATTTAATTGAAGATTTAATAATAGATAAAAATATTTAAAAGAAAAAGATGCAAGTGATCAATCTCACCTAATGAAACTATATGATTCGGATTGTTGCTGTGATGATATCTAAGTGGAACCCAAATCCCCTTGCAAAAAAAGCCAGTGTGGTTGCCATGAAATGTATGTGAATGACTTTGCTTTACCTTTTATCAAGACATTTCGACATCCTGCGCTGCTGTAGTTTTGTCTTCCGATGAGTATGCTTCGGGTTGGGATTGTTCAACGTAGTGGGAGAGTTGCTTGGAGTCCATGTTGGCGAATGGACTCCTTTGTTGTGCTGCGTTAGGATCCACATCCATGGAGGAAAAAGTCCTGGGAGGGGAAGCTGGCTGCACTTCGACTTCCGGATATGCAGCCTTAAACCTTGCCCTTAGACCTTCGTCAACTAATCGTACTCCGTTCAGTTGGTTGCCGAGAGACAACCACCTTGGAAAAAAGAAATAGATGAGGGTCAGCTTTGCAGGAAAAGAAATATTGTAGCAGAGAACGAAACTTCTAGAACTTGGTATCGTACTAACGAGGGATTTATGTTTTTGGAAATAGTAAGAAATGATGAAAAATGATGGAAAATGATAGAGGTTAAAATTTTCATTATTTCTTGTTATTTTTCATCATTTTCAAAAACACAAATCTCCTACAATAGTTAAAAATGTTAAGCTTAAGTGAAAAGGTTAAACTAACAGGGTTTAGGGTTTCTGTACAGAGAGAGAATTAAACAAAAAAATAGCGAGTAGAGTAAGAGATAAGGTATGGATTTTCAATCTTTTATGACACATTTAATTTGACTTGCAATCTTAAGAATGAGGAACATTTTCCATGTGGAGAAATGAGATGCAGTTAACAGAAAAGTCAGATCAGAATGTCAGAATCAAATCACAAATTCGTACCGAGGTCAAATTATTGCAGCCATAATATAAATGATTTGACAAGAATAATTAAAAATAGTTTGTTTTAACAGAATTATTTTAGTTCTCACAATTCAAAAGGAAAAACAAATTACAGAGAAGAAAAGGCATACCCAGCATGCGTATTGTGCATTCGAGCAAACAATTCCAGTTTTCTTGTTCTTGGACTAATTCTCTCCAGCATGGGGTACATCTGCAGTATAAAACATTTACCAATTGGAAATATTTTTGTACAGCCATTTTTTTGTGCAAATAGCGACAGAGTAAAGAAATTTATATAAGAACAAACGATGGAGAAAATAACAGCCCAATAAATGCAATTGAAGCTAGTCACTTCAGTCTCATGCATACGAATACATTCAGCACTAATAGCAACATCAAAGAGGGCTTCAAAAAAAAAGGCATTAAAGAAAATAAAGTTCGAATGGAAGAGTATGATAGCAAAGGCTTCACATTCTTGTATTCATATTTATGGAATTTATGTATTTAGATTACGGTAATGTCTATAGTTGCAATATTTTTTTATTCATTCATGGCGCCAGAATGCATGGTTATAAAAATCTGAATATATTGGTGAAACAACAGCATACAAGCACCAGATTGATGTTACGTTTGTAAAAAAATCAACATAAGTTTTACCTTTATATTTACTTACAATGTAATGTGTTTGTATGTGGATCTCTGGTAACATGTATGGAAAGGTGTAATCGGTGATTTGGCAGCATATGTGGTAAGAAAACCAAAATAAAATCAAATTTCCAACATTTGATACAATTGATTAGCAAATGTTTCAAAATTCAATGTGGGGTCATTGGAACCATATAAATTTATACCTAACATACAATATATTTTTTGTTAATAATTTATCTTTTATTCATTAGATTTGTGATCCTAACTCCACCACTGAGAAGTCAGATTTCACCGAGACCCTTTCTCCTGTTTTGAATCCTAGCACTAACTGGGATTGTTCTTACATTGCCACTGTAAATTCTCGGTCTATAAAACTACACACAAAAAATTGTTTTCCTTCACGAGACCTTAGATCATGTTGCACTGACCCAACTCAACCAGATTATGTTTGCCTCCTATGTAAAGCTCTTTATGGTATTTAAGCTCTAAGATTGTGGTTGATAAACTCATTCATTTTCTCCTTTGACCATACTTTTGTTCGCAACACTACTGATTCATCCTTATACAACAACATTTGAATTCCATTATGCCATTTCTTCTCTATGATGATGGCATTCTCTTAACAATCAATGATAATCATCTCATGACCACTTTTATGTCTGATATCATTCTTTATTTTCTTGGAACAGATTTGTCAATTTCTTGGAGTTGAAATTATCAAATTTAATTCTGGCATCTCTCTCTCTAGACATTATGCCTATTCCATTATAGAAATAGCTAATATATCTCATTCTAAGCACACACCCACTCCCCTTCCTATCAAACTGGGTTCTATCCTTCAGTCCTCCAATCCACCTTTTTTCTGATCCTCGTCTTTACTGAAGCAAAATGGGCTCCCCTTTACCTTACTTTTACTAGTCCAAACATAACTTTTCTCTGAATTGTATTTGTTGGTTCATGCACAAGCCTTTAGTCTCTCATTTTATGCTTGTAAAGAAAACTCTTCGTTATGTATATGGTACTCTCCACACAGATATGAATAACCTTAAAAACTCTGGCATTGATCTTTATGTATTTTTTGATTCTGATTAGTCTGCTCGCCCAATATCACAATGTTCTGTGAGTGCTATCTTTTTGGCAGTAAATCATGTTTCTTGGAACTCTAAAAAACTGACCATCTCCAGATCTCCACCAAATCTAAATATCATGCTGTGAGAAGCTCATTTAACATACTTTACCCATCTTAGGTAAATATCTACAGCATTATTCCAAACTCCTCGCTTTTTTAGATAATATCAGTACCTTACACTTAACCATTAACCCCATTTTATGATACTGTTTTGAACGCATTACTATTGATTATCATATTGTTAGGGAAAAACTATAGCTAAACATCTTCACGGCAATTGTCTCCAACAACCAGCTGGAAAATATACGAAGTCCTTACCCAGCCAAACTTGGCCTCATCACCCATCCAAGTTTGATGGGGCTTATATTAGGCCAATATAGTTGAAGATCATTGTTATGTGTCTTACTAAACTGGGACGTTGTTTATTATAAACCTGATCCACTACATCTTGTCAGATTTCTTGGAAGTTTGGAACAACTTTATCCTCATATTATGTGATGAATATAAATATGCGGAGATTGGGATTTAAGGTATCATTCCAACATTGTTTCTCTTCTACTAGCTCTTTCTAGTTCTTGCAGTGTCACAATCTCAACTCAGTCTTCATCTTGCAGGGCTTGAATGTCCAATTATATGCAACCTTACCTTTATAAATGAAGAAACTATTCCTTAAGATGAACCTGTGATTTTCAGGTCACACTGAAGCAACCATTGTTGACAAGTTGGAAAATTGACGAAAAATATATATCTTTAGATGAATTTCATCGACAAACATTGACATTTATTATTATCCTAATAAACCTCCCCAAATCATGGAATGAGATAGAAAGATCAAATTACAATTCCCCTCCCCCCCCCACTCTTCAGGAAGCTTGACACCACAATGCAAGGAATTAGATGAATAAATTGAATAATAACCCACATTTTCACAGTAATGGATCTGAGAATTTAGAATGGACATCAAGTTTACCTCATCAGGTTTACGACTTGTCTCTCGAACTTCAGCAACAATAACATCTGTATCGATGTTCCGATTTACCTCAGGGTTTCCCTTTATTCCAACAAGGCAATGTTCTTTGCTATGATTAAGCCAATGGCCAGTGCGACCAGTTCTTATAATTCGTTGCAGTTGATTGGTTTTCACCCATATTATCTCTTCAACACGCTTATATCCCCAAAGCTCTAAACTGGAATCAAGGAAAACTATGTCAGCAACATAGACATAACAAAATTCAGGAAGAACCATTGATGAATGTTTATGACTATATTGGAGAAATTTACCGATCACATAGCACATGACACTCCTATAGTTTAAAAGTACACAAGTCCACAACAAAACAAAATGATGACATCAAATATGAGTTAAGACGGCATCTAAGCCATGTCAAATAGGCAGCTAATCAATGGCTCAGCCAACTATGAAATGAGCTCTGATGGTAAAGACAAGCCATTATAAAATGTGTTATGCCAAAGAAAAGGCTCAAAAAAATAGAAACTTGAATTAACCAAGACTATCATAATCACTTGTGATTAGAGAACACTAATGTTTGAAAAGATAATGAAATGTAGGAAACCAAACAATAAACGTCTAAAATATAAAGAGGTGTGAGGACGAATGGTCCACAAGATAAGGCACATTTAATCTGATCACCAAATCAATAATATCCTCTCTGATGTCTTGAGGTCTTCCAAATAAAATAGTTCACTAATTCATGTTTAAAAAATGAAGCTATGAACCATAGTGGAAGGGAGCACATACCAATCACGCCCAAGTTCCATAGCTCGTCCAGTTACCCAAAGAAAAATTAATCCATCAGTCTGCAAGGCAGGGACATTGAGATTCCGCATTTCGTCATCACCCATGGTTCCGTAAGGTAACTCCATATGAATATCCCAAGGTGGATCCGCCATAATAACCCCAAACTGCCCCAAAATGTCCATTCTAAAAGTACGGATATCACAATTGATCCATTGTGGTTCGCCAAGTTCCACTTCTGAACAATATTCAGCCCTTTGAGTCTTCATTGGCTTTGGAGGAGCATTCCCTGCCCCCATCATCATAGGAGGCATATCTGGGGTAGGATCAAGTTCATAATGAACATACTTGCATGTCTGTCAAAAAGATGCAAACCAACAGTTCATTATTATTCTTTGAAAAGTTGGCATTTCTGGGGTAGGATCAAGTTCATAACGAATATACTTGCATGTCCATCAAAATGATGTAAACAGCACTACATCAGTTTCCTTTGAAAAGTTGATAGGGTGACTATCATTAATTGATAATAAGAAACATCCAGAAGCAAGTAGATCAAGAAAACATAATAAAGAATTACAAACACAGCCTTACTAACAATGTATGAGGAGCAATTTAATCAATACATTACATTGTTATACTAAAAATAGTGAATCTTTACAGTGTGAAAAGTACCTTCATGTGACGACAAGTATCTAGAAATGAACAGTCACCGAGACTCATGTCTGTATGAGGAGCAATTATCCGACGAAAGTGAACCTGAATAAAATTTTAAAATATGGTATTAACAATGCATCTATGGGGTTATTTGATAAGAGAATATCCCTAAAAGGAAAAGTTCTAGCAAAATATAAACAAGTGCAGAACATTAGTGTAATAAAGATATGAATATTCTAATAGATGAGTGATGATACCATAACAGATAAATAAATGATTTCATGCAAAATACAATAGGAGTTGCACCAATTAAAAATAAAATAAGAGAAAATCCTCTTAGATAATTTGTTCATACCCATAAAAGGGTGATAACTGCAACTACAAGAAAGGAATAATTAATTGAGCAAACAACAACAGTAGCCTATCAAGTTATCTTAACATGTGAAAATTTTCCTCATTTTTACATTTATGATAGGTTTATAGCATTCTTTTTTCTTTTATTATCTTTTGAACATCTTTATTCCACCATCAACTTTTTTTACATAGTCAAACTAGCCCACAAGACTCTCCTAAAATTTCTCTAAGAATCTTTTTAATACAAGTAGGCATTTCATTCTAAAGTTTATTTACCTCTCTATGTAGTTTCCATACTCGTTATTTTAATAAGTTATCTTTAAATATCATTTCCTTTTTACTTTTTGGATTCCACCATCTAATTCTTAGGTTTGTATGTACTTTAATCATCCTCTTTCTGATCTTAATATTAGCATCTAATACTAACAACCTATGTTGTATACTTAAGTTATCTTCCAAAATAACTTTGATCTATATTCTAATAAGTAAAAAATCTTCTTGACTAGAATTTGAACCACTTCTATATATGATTAAATGCTCCTCTCTTTTCCTAAAAGGTCATAAGCTACATTAAAGTCTAAAACTAAATTTCCATCTTCATTTCTATTATCAAAACCAAATCCTCCATGGTTTCTTTTATATCCTGTATTTTTCACCCTCACGTGCCCATTTAGATCCCCTCCAATAAAGAATTTTTTGCTAGTAATTCATTGCAAATTAGTTGTGATACTTTGGTGAAGGTTACTTATTTTTCATAAAATATCATTAATTCATGACATTAATAATGTAACTCTTTGTAATGTATCTTCCATATTGCCACAGTGAAATTGTATCTATTTTCCCATGTGGTTGTCCTAGCAAGTAGCAACAACAACAACACTACTAAGGAAACAATCAAGAGTAAGGACAATTATTTTAAGTGAGTTACTTGGACATGACCCATGAAGATGATTGCCAATTTATCAAAATCATTAAGCTATGTAAATTTTATATGTTCTTGTTTGCATAGTTTATGACACAGATGCATAGCAACTAAATGAAAATATAGTCCTCAAAATCACAATAATTGTATGATCTTGAGTGCCTTCATTGACATGATCACCAACATTGCTGATAAATGACATCCATGCAAACGTCATATTGAGAGTTAAGAATAGCAACACATACTAGTGATGTGATCGACATGTGTCAATGTTGGATTCAATTCATGCTTAAGTTTGTCTACCCTTTTTCTGATTAATAAAATTGACTCCATGAGTGAGTTATGTTATGTGTGAAAAACAGCATTATCCCTAAATGCTTAAAATCCTATCATTCAAATGTGTGACATGATTTCACAAACCCCTAAGTTGCCACATCAGGTGTATCATGGAACTACATTGGGTTGCTAAAAAGATGTGCTTTAGACCTCATGCAAATCATGTTTCTTACATATCGGTTGTTTTAATTTCCACAAATGACACCATATAATCTTGTGTGCATTATCATAGGGTGCAGATTCATTACCAACAACTTGAACAATAACCAAAAACTACACATTGAATGACCAAAGGACAACAAGGTGGGAAGGTGCTCAACATGCTAAAGATGATCAATTAGTCTTCAATGCAAAGGACCCAAAGGTTCTCTGATATTCAAGTCATACAAGTGTCAACTAGACTCTGTGATGAGAGTAGGAGATCAAAATTAGACTAAAAATTCAAGAATCAATTACAACACATGTTCTCTTTAAGTACAGGGATATTTATAACAATCAGCGTGGCTAGCAATGATAGATGAATAACACCCCATTCACAATGAGCACATGATGCACAACTCTTGATGGACATGTCATTGCAATTGACTCTTCTAACATGGCTCAACTTCACTTGTTTGGTTGAGCGATGTTAATAGTTTGACATTGGCATGATGGATTGATTAGGCATTGGTCCAAGCGATAAATCAAAGGTTAGTTAAACTGGTCACTCAATTCAATCATCAATGGTAGGGAATCAAGTCTAAGGTCACCCCCCCCCCCAAACATTAGTATAGGTAAAAAAGAAATTTTAACAAAAAATTTTCCTTTTCTAGTCAAAAAAACTCTTTAATAGTCAATTTTGAATGGTGACATTTATACCATCAATCACATTAGTATATTTAAGGTATGCACATGGCAGAATGATAATACAATAACTAAAAAAGAAGTATCATTTTGGTGCCATCACATCATCAACTCTCCTATCTTTCACAAAAGTCACCACATTTGCAGGATGAATTATGAATGAGGCCATACAAAATCTATGACGACATTTGATAGGTGATAGAAGTGTGCTCAAAGAACAATGAACTAGAAATTCTAAACACATGATAGAAGATTGGTAGCTAAAAAACACAAGGAAAATGCTGTGTGACAATTCAAAATTTATGAATATATGTTTCTTGGCAGTTCAATGGAAAGTTGTGTGTGAGTCAATTCTAAAGCATATTAAATGCATGGAGATGCTGCATAACATTTGAAGGCAATGTTTCTGACTACATAATGACAACCTCAGTACCCACAAAACAGACCAGTACTTTAATCACACTAACCTTCTCACATGCAATGTAGGAACCTGATTGACGTCGACAATCTTCCTTTGTTAGATTTGAACAATATTCCTTCAGTTGGGAACCACCTTTTGTTTTAAACTGGAAACAAATAAAAAATTGGATAATATATGTGGAGAAATAAGAAGATATTGACGAAAGATATGTTATATTCACTAACAAAGATAAGGTATCTTTATATAGAGGCTACAAAACACATGACAAATAACATTAATCAATGTGGGACTAAACCCACTTACAATGGAAACCCTAATACTTAATTCTAACACTCCCCCAAACCTATTGAGGTGAGTATTAAAAAGAAAATAAATACTTATAAGAAAAATTGACATAAAGGACATGTATGAAAGAATAGTTACCAACATTAAAAATATAGAAAGAGAAACTAAAGAATCTCCAATAAGCATAGGTTTATACCAAGGGTTCTCTTTAAGTTCATATTTGTTTATCTTAGTTATGGATAAAATAACCAAGGAAATTCAAAAAGAAATACCTTTATGTATGTTATTTGTAAATGAACGTTTTAGTTGATGGAAGTAAGGTAGGGATAGCATGTATGTTCGAAATTTCAGAACGCTTTACATATAACGAGAATGAATTCCCAACAATTAACAAACCTTTGCTGCAACAGCAGTTTCTTTTGCAGTTGGTCTATGAATGAGGTCCAAAAGCTCCTCCCCGGTTTTTGACTTCTGCATCTCCCTAAAAGACTTTTTATTGAGCAAAGCCTCTAAGTCCTTCAAGTCGTCTTCTTCGGACCTTGCTTTTGGTGGCGTTATACTAGAGGAATTAGGTGGCACTGGTGGCCTATGAAGAGGAGGCATGCCCATCATCCTCGACATCCCCATCAGACCCATTCCTCTGGGTCCACCTCTCACACCCACCATCGGTGCTGGCGGACCGGCCCCAGGGTACATATGCATCATGCCAGGCATATGCGGATCACCACCAGGTCCCATCCACATATCCAGAGGCGGCCTAGGCATCAGAGCTCCACTACTGCCGTTTGCATCAACTCCCGGCATTGGCTGATTCTGGGTATTGCCGTCGCTAGCATTCGTCTCCGTCTGCTGCGGCTGCTGCTGCTGCTGTTGCTGTTGCTGTTGCTGCTGAGAAGTTTCAGGTAGTTCCTTCAGCAACCTATTACGATCAATCCCCAAAACGATGAACCTCGACTTCCCACTGACCATAAACTCATCCAAGTCCACCCCTCCGTTCTCCTCGGCAATGCAACGAAGCGCCATCTCGATTGCAGAAATCGTCCCAGACTCTCCTCCAAGCTCGATAAGAGCAGCCTTCTCTGCCAACGTCGCAGAGGAACTCTCCCCCTCGATCTTCCTCAACAAAGCTGCGGAGTCTATCGGCGTGAAAGGTACGCGCTCCAGCAAGCAGACCGCCACCAGCGTACGAACAACCAGGAGCCGATTTTCCCCACCACACTCGTCGAGGTTCGGCTGTTGGAGGCGAGGGAACTCCGGCGACAGCCTCGGGTGAGCGGAGGACGCCTTGGACTCAACCGCGGCAGCATGGCGGCGGCGGTTGCTGTTGCGGGGAGTGGTCGGGGAGGCGTCGGGTGGATTAGGGTTGGGAGTCGGCACAAAGGAGCGGTGGTTGAAGGCACAGATGAGCTGGAGAGAGAGGTCGAGAGAGGAAACGAGGTCAGGTACTAGGGTTTGGAGCGAGGAGATGATGCCGTGCTGCGCAGCCCGGCTAGATTCGATGCGGTCCTGGAGTTGCTTCCGCATCTCCTTGATGGCGGCGACGTCGTCGACGGAATTGGTTTCCATGAGACCGGCGACAAAGAGATGGCGGTGGCCGTCGAATCGAACCTGTGAGGTTTTGAGTCAGGGGTTTTGGGGGTGCTTGTTTTATTTTTTTTATTTTTTTTTTGAGGGTGCATTTGTTCAGTACAGCATTTACGTGACGTCGGAAATTTAAGAATTAAAAATTAAAGAAATTAAGAAATAAAAAATTTTAAGATTATTTATATATGTCGTAAAAATTTTAAAAAATTAATTTTAAAATATTTTATATTTTAATATTTTAAATATAATTTTATATTTATCTTATAATTATAAATTTAGTAATAGTTAAAAAAGATTAAACAATACGTAAAGATTAAAAAAATTAAATTGTGATGAAATTTTTGTTAACTATAAAAATTTTCTTAACTTAATGTGTGAAAAAAAAAAAAAATTATACTAATAATAGTAAACAAATCCCTTTAAGAAAACGGTACATTTGTTAAAATAATAATTTTTTATTAACAATATTTAAAAAATGTATTAAAATATTTACTTACTTTCAATTTTATGATTTTATATTTAAATAAATATTTATTTATTGACGATGTTTTTTGTATTTATTAAAAAAATATTTAAATATTCTAAAATAATATAGAAGAAGGGTAGCATAGTCTTTCAGTAAAAAAAATCCTTAGAGTGACTACAAGTTTAAGAAATAATCACGAAGTAACTCTTCCTAATAGAGAAAAAAATATATATAAAGAATGCTTGTACTTAAAATAAAAAGTAGTTAAGAATAATATTGTGGACATACAAAGAAAAGTTATTTACATTAAAAAATTAATTATTATTGGGTAAATAGTAAATACTTTTTTTAAATATTGTAAGTATTATCGTAACATTACCAAAGATGTTTTTATTATAATAAAGAAACATGTAAGTGATACTGTTAAAAGTATTATACTGTTGTAAATAATGTTACTATAATAATTGTAAAAATTTTCACGTATTTTAAAAAATATTATTACATTGATAACATTATTTACGACTATGAAAATGGTAAGTTTTGTACTTTTTGTTTGTCAACATTCGTTATAAAAAATATGTAATTCTTCGTAACGTTATAAAAAATATTATTGATATTGAAGTCGAAGAGGAAAAAAAGTTTATCATTTTTTTAACATTATAAAATAATTTATTGTAATATTATAAAAAATTTCTCGTTATAATAAAAAATAGATAATTATCTGTAATATTGTAAATTAAATTATAACATTGTAAATATTATAAAAATATTATAATATTATAATTTAAACAATTATATTAAAAATATTATACAAATTTTATTATATTAATAATTTTTTTGTAACGAATGACCCCGTCAGAACAGACGGATGTTTCGGTAGATAAAAATTTAAAAAGTGTAATATAACATTTGTACGGTTTTTTTGAAATATCTTAAATAATATTATAACATTGAATATTATTATTAAATATTACTAATTGACTGTTACGTAATTATTTTTACCTTTTTTTTTGACAAAAAAACCATTAAAGACCCTAATTTCTTTGCCACGGCGCCGTCGCCTGGATCCTCCAATGGCAACCATCATAACGGTAATTTTCTTTGCCGAACGAGGCCCTAATTTCAATAAAACTGAAGCACCTGGATCCTGACACAACTCCACTCGCCGACGACGCCGTCGCCTCGAAAGCTCCCCTCCTCCGCCGTCGTCGTCCCGACAATGTTCTCCGCCGCCGTCGTCCCGACAATGTTCTCCGCCGCCGTCGTCCCGACAATGTTCTCCTCCGCCGTCCTCGTCGGTCGCAAGCCCACCGTCAGCACCTACCTTTCCCAAGTCCTGGCAAGACCCACCACCCCAATCACATCTCCAATCCCCAAACCACGCAAGAGCCCCATCATCTCCATGTCCTCAATCCAACTCCACTCCAAACGCACCGACACCCACATCACCTCCTCCGCCTTGGCCACGGCCAGCCCACCTTCCCTCAAGTCCCGCCTCTCATCAGGCGAGACCCTCTACGGCCTCTTCCTCCTCAGCTCCTCCCCCACCCTCGCCGAGATTGCCGGCCTCGCCGGGTACGACTACGTCGTCGTCGACATGGAACACGGCCCGACCGGCATCTCGGACGCGCTGCCCTGTCTCCGAGCTCTCGCCGCCACCAACACCGCTGCCGTCCTCCGCCTACCGGAGTCCACCGCAGCCTGGGCGAAGAAAGCGCTCGATCTCGGTCCCCAGGGGATCATGTTCCCAATGATTGACACCGCCGCCGACGCTGCCGACGCCGTCTCCTTCTGCAAGTTCCCACCTAAAGGCATCCGCGGGTCCGCCCACACGTTGGTCCGGGCGTCGGGGTACGGCATCAACGAGGACTATCTCCAGAACTACGAGGACGAGCTCCTCATCATGGTCCAGGTCGAGACCGGGAAATCCATGGCCAACATCGAGGCGATCGTGGCCGTCGACGGGGTGGACTGCGTGCAGATGGGGCCGTTGGACTTGAGCGCCAGCCTTGGGTACCTCTGGAGGCCCGCGCACAAGGAAGTGAGGAAGGTGTTGATGGAAGGGGAGAGGAAAGTGTTGGAATTCGGTAGGAAAGAGAACAACACCAACAACAACAAGGTGTACTTGGGTGGTTTTGCCATGCCTCATGATCCACCGGAGGAGATAAGGAAGAGAGGGTATCAAATGGTTTCTGGAGCTGTAGATCTGGGGATTTTCCGGAAGGCGGCGGTCCAAGACGTGGTTAACTTCAAGAAAGCTGCCGGCGATAGTGGCGGTGGGAAGGCTGACGGCAACGAGGAGGAGGACGGTGGCTACTGGAGCGAGTGATGAACAAATTCGAGGTGTTTTTTTTTTTTTTTTGTATGCTTTTTATTCTCCTTTGCCTTGTTTTCAGAGCCGATTCTGTCACATGTACTATCGGTGCTCTTGCCTTTTGCCATCAGATTGTGGTGTTGTTTGGATTCTTGGCCCAAATTCTATGCTGGTATTTCTTACGAATCTAGAAGGTCGAATAAAGTGAATTGTTCTGAAGAAAGCAAACACCACCACGATATTCACATTGCTCCTCTGTAGTATGCGATATGGTGACTGCTCTGTACCTATACAGGTCAAACAAGCATGAGGAAGAACTGGCCGCAATCATCAATACCAGCTATTTTCAACATGAACATGTTGTCTTCTGATCACAGTTCAATTGTGAATTGTGCAAACCAACAACAGTGGATGGCAGCGTAATTGGTCGTCCTGTAAGGCCTGTAAACTGAGAAGCATCCGTAGAAATGGTGGCATCATTGCCCTCAACAAGATTGACTGGTGTGTTCACCTGTCAAGGAAAGAGTACTTTTGAAAGTGATTTTGAATAAAATTTTGTTTAGATAAGAATAACGAAAGAAATGTATTAGAAAATAAGATTATTATAAAAATTGAGATAAATGATAGGTGAATAAAATCCTTGGTATTATTAAGTCTTGTCTATTTTTACTTCTTTGGCTTTTGCCTCTAGGATTTTATTTGAACTTTTCTTTTCTTTTATTTCTGTAACTTAACCTTTTTCTTTGACTATTTGTGGTTTGATAGCTTTTAATCTTAATATAACCTCAACTTTCAACAAGAATTGACGGCATATCATGCTTAAAATTTAAAAATAATACTGTTATAAAAATTAAAAATAATTATATAATTAATCTATTATATAATTTACTATTTATTAAAATTCTCTTATTAATTGTTTTAATCATTTAGATATACACTACTTGACCAATTTCTTGCATTTGTTCTCCACAGATCATGAGTGTAACATATGTCATGCCAAAGTTTACATGAATTTTGTGTCAATATAGCTTATAAAGTCAATAGGTGACTTAGGTATAACTTGTTGATACGAAAAATACTATTTGTGTCGATCAACGATATGATATTGATCGACATGTTTTTTTAATTAATTTATATTTATTTAATATTTAAATAATTAAATTTTAAAAAAAATATTTATTTAATTAACAAATAACAATATTCAATGATTAATATTCAACATTAAGTATTCAATCATTAATATTTAAATTTAATTCAACAATCAACATGATAACATTCAAGTAATTCAACATTTAACAAGACAATAATATATATAATTAAATTAATTTTTTTATTTATTAATGAATTACATATTTTATATTTACATTATTACAAATTTACAATTACATTTAAAAAAAATTTACAACAAAATTAAATTACATTTTTGAAAAAAATTACAAATTGAAAAATTACAATATTTTAATTATAAAATATTTAAGTTTGAGAGTTATTTTGTAAATTCTTCAACCTAATATTGTTCACGAAGTCAAGCAAGTTTTAGTCTTTTACATACATTAATACTTCTATTATATCTTCTTTAAGTCTACATATTCGGTAATCAAGTGTGTTGCCACTCATGCTAAAAACATGTTCACAAGCTACTGAAGACACTAAAATTGTTAATAAATCATTTACCATTATTGATAATATTGGAAAAATCATTAATTATTTCCTCCACCAATCTAAAACATCAAATGTATTTAAGTTAAAATGTTGAGTAAATAATAATGATCGGTGATTAGTTAAATTAAAAGTAATTAATTCTTGTCTAGATGCTATAGGATTATAATTGTATGATGATGATGATGTTGAAATATCTTCATTAAATCTTGGATCTTATAAAAATGCCCAATAATATGAAGATGATCCAACATTTGATTCTGGTATTGTGGACATTGGTGGAGGAGAATGTTCTATGCTTAATCCATATCTTTGTACATATAAATCAAATATTTGATTTAATTGTTCTTCTATTATATTAACAGTTAATCCTAAATCTACACTTAAAATTATTTGTATTCCTATAATTAATTTAATAGCATATCTTATTTTACACCTAGGATCTAAGCATACATTCAAAATATATAATTGTGGGATTTCATTCCAATATTTATTTATTTATTATTTCATCCTATTTACTATTGGTTGGAAAAATGGATATGTCTCATATTTATTAAAAACTCATAAATTATCATATAAATGATGCAATGTATAGATAGACGTAGAATAATAAATTCTTGATAATCTAAGAGTTGCATCGTAAAAATGTTTTAAAAATTTAACAAAATATTTTATAATTTTAAAATGATCATCAGTTAATTATTTTTGATAATCATCAAAATGATAATGATTATATATAGACATTATTAGAATTTCATATGGTAATATACTTTCTAACATTAAATATAATGAATTCCACCTATGTTGAACATCTAAAGAGAATTTTTTATGTGGCATTTCAAAAGAATCACATATTTCATCAAATTATTATTGCTGATTTCTTAAACTAGTTATAAAACTTATAGCATCCTTAACATTTTTAATATAAATTTCAATTTCTTTTATACCTGATTGTATAATAATATTAATTATATGACACATACATCTTTGGCGAAATAATTTAAAATCATTTGGTAGACTTAATATAGTTTTAAACATTGGTATTGTTGTAGTATTATCAATTGCATTATCAAAAATTATACTACCTATTTTATTTCTAATTCCATATAAATTAAAAATTTTCATAATATTTGCAAAAATTGTTTCAACAGTACATGAATGTTGAATTTTTCTAAATTCTATTAATCTTTTTTGTAAAATCCAATTTTGATCAATATAATATGCAGTTATAGCTATGCACCAATTTTTAGTTTTACCTGTTCGAATATCTAAAATGCATATTATACATGTCATTATTGTACTTATAACATTAATAAGTTCTAATCTAAGAATATTAAATGCATTCATAATATCTGACCTAATAGTATTTCTAAATACATGTTTATATTATGGAAAATATGTTTTACTAATATATTCATCAAAACGTTTATTACCTCTAAAATTTATTGGTAAATCTTCTAGACAAATAAATTTAACATGCAAGTTCCTATCCCTTTGATAATCATAAGTCGAGTAAAAGTAAGTTGAGTTTGAATAATTTTATCTTTATTCCTATTTTCACATATACTAATATATCTAATTAAATGACCTGTACTGTTAGACGTTTTGCAAGAGAAGTTAGTATTACAAATGTTACAAAAGGCTTGTTCCTCTAAAGTACCGTCCACCATAGTTTTCATCATTATTGTGTACTTTAACCAAATAGAAGCTCTTTTCTGAGACTTCCTCGACAGCATAGTTGAAATTGAAGTTCCAATAGTCTCCATTGATGGTGTCACTTTAGCTTTAGAAAAATCTTGTTAAGGATATTCCTAACCTCTAGAACTTTGACCTTGGTAGTGGGCCATTGTTTATGATTTGTGATTTGTAAATTGAGTGAGAAAATTTGAAAAATTGAGAATGAGATTGAAATTAGAGGAGTTGAGATTTGAGATTAGAAGAATCAAGAAGAATTGAGATTTGAGATTGAAGGAGTTGGGTGAAAAAAAAAATCAACCCAACTCCCTCAATTTATACACAAAATTTTCACCTGTTGCATGCCCTGCCGGTCGTCCATTGCACATCAGCCCCGAGGCCCCTGACCGTTGCGTGCACAGTGCACCTTGCTTGCCCCGCTCGTTGCACGTTGGCCACAATGCCCTCGACCATTGCCCTCTTTAGCTCTTCTTCTTCTCTTCTTCCCCTCTTATTCTCTCCTCTTCTTCCCCTCTTCTTCCCCTCTTCTTCCCGACCAAACCCTAGCCTATCGACACCTGACGACCCACCTGTTTCTCCGACGCCATAATGCCCGACCGCCATCACCGGACCACCCAGCCTCCGCTAGGCTCGCCACTACCGCTACTGCCATTGATCGCCCTTGCATTGCCCCCTCCAACCCTCCTCGCCCCCTCACCCAGTCAACTGTGTTGGGTCGTGCTATGTCAATTTCCTGTCATGCCGGGTCGACATAAAGTGGCTAAGGGCTGGCTCAAGCACAACCCATAGTATAAATTTTTATTTGTGTTGTATCATTGATCGATATGGTCAAATTGTGTCAGGTCAGCTTGAGTTGTGTTGGGTCATGCCGAGTCAACTCGGCACGATCCAATTGACATCTCCAAAGTGTTTTTCGATTATGTGATAAAAAATGAACTATTTGGTTGAAATGGGGGTATTGTTCATTTTTTCTACTTCTAATTTTTAAAAATACTTTTAATTTTATGATTATATATTCTTTAAGTCTACTTCTTATATCATCAAAATTACTATTCTCTTTCCTTTTATCTCAAAATCGTTTACCTAAAAATCACTTTTTTTCACTTTTAAAATACAAAAGTGAAATTATTGAACAATGTCTTACCTTTCGAATGATCATAGTCGTCCTTTATTTTCAGGTAAATAAAGTTTCGAATTAGACAAACAAATCAAGCGACAAAGTAACAATTTATTTTTATCGTATAAACGTAAAAGAAAGGTCAATGATGAAACGAGTGCAAAAACGTCACACAAAAAATAGTGGTTAAATATAGAAATTGTTGATCTTAATTAAAAAATATAATATAAGCTATAAGAGGTAGGTTCATATTTTTTCGTTATTTAAGATATATTTCTACGATGAAAAATAAAATAATTTTTTTTAATAATATAAAGAAAATAGAAATGCAAGATTTGATGGAAGTTCATGTTCTTGAAAAGAGTGAATAAAATGAAAATTTTGATAAATAATAATAATAATATATATAATAAATTATAAGATAAAATTTTATATAATAATAATAATATATATAAATTTACGAAAAAATAAAAAATTCTCACAGACGTACCCTAATTATGAACAGAAGGACCATGCCATGAATGAAAAACGAGAAAAGCTCTCCATTTCCGTGTCACTTCTCTTCTGCCTTACAACAGCAAAGGCAGAGGGAGCTTCTCCTACTCTGTTACCGTTGCATCTGCTGTGGTGGAGCTGCCGGTGCCGATATCGTAATGGAGGTGTTCTACTACCTGTTGTTCGGAGGGCTGTCGGTGGTGGTGGCAGCGTCGGAGCTGAGCAAGACCAGCGTGGACCGGATCAACACCACATCTGCCTTCAATTCGTTTAAGAACAACTACCTCATCGTCTACTCCCTCATGATGGGTACGCCGTGTTTCCTTTCCCACCGTTCGTTTCGGTTTCCAGGTTTTCGTTCTTCCCGTACGGTCTCTGTCGTTCATCGCCGTGGAATCCATGAATGCCGGCTGTTTCTTGCATGTCTGGATCTAGATCTTAATTTGAGTTGGTCAGGGATAGATTTGCCTTGTGTGTGTGGTTCAGTTGGGGATGGCGCCCGGGGTTGGTTGTCTGGATCGATATTAGGGTTTTTTCGAGTTTTGCTTAGTGGATTCTGCTCAAATTCCGCATTGCCTGATGTCATGGATTTATTTTATTTATTTTCCGATTTGCTGTGCGGACGGGACGGATCGAGTGAGTTGCTTACTTGGATCTCGTGTTCCTTTGGATCTTGTGCATATTGTGCTGCTCCATCAGATCTCGTTTACTTGAAGAGAAAACAGATGTTCCGATGCACTAGATTCGTAGAAGAGTTGTAATTGATGGTGGTCTTTCTTCGTGTCGGTGGTGGATTTTAATTGTGAGTTGGATTTGGCTGCCACAGCCGGTGATTGGTTGCAGGGTCCCTATGTCTACTTCCTATACAGCCAGTACGGTTTCGACAAGGGTGACATTGGGAGGCTCTTCATCGCTGGATTTGGATCTTCTATGCTCTTCGGGACAATCGTTGGTTCACTGGCGGACAAACGGTAAGAGTTTCAACTTGATATATGGTTCTGTATTGTGGACTCTGTGATGTTTGAATCTGAACTGGTTGCCATCTGTTTTGATGACTGCAGGGGTAGGAAGAGGGCATGTGTCACTTATTGCATCACATACATCTTGAGCTGCATCACGAAACACTCTCCAGAATACAGGATTTTGATGGTAGGACGTATTCTTGGGGGAATTGCCACTTCTCTTCTCTTCTCGGCCTTTGAATCATGGCTCGTGGCAGAGCACAATAAGGTGATTATCGGCTAGCCTTTATTCTCAATGTTCAAAACCATAAAATGGATCATTCTCTTCTATATATAAACTTCGCTTAATGGACGTTTTATGTGATCTGCTTAAATGAGAAAACGGAGGTAACTTCTTTAACAAGTGGTGCTTAGTTTTATATTTTCTGTGGAATTTGTTGTTGAAATGTAGACGTCTAGTTTAAAATCAATTGACCATGTGTGTGGAGAAGTCTATCCTTATATTATTTACACACACACACACGAATGCAAGTAATGTCTTCTAGTATACTTGTCCAATACTTTTCTTTACCTGAAATTTTTGGGCAAGTGTTACTTTTGAATGGATGCATGTATAAAGATTTGGACTTAGTGGACCATTTTGACCTTTAATACCATATTGAAATATGAGCATCAAACTCAAAGCCAATTGACTTGAATGCAATGATTTTTCCTCATGTATATGTGCAAAATTTTGACCATACCTTTTCTAATTCGAGACTATTAGAAAACTTTCAAAATAGATTAATTGTCAAGCTTACTTCTAAGTTGTATCTTTTATGAAGATTGATAGCTTCCCTCAAGAGTGCTTCCTCTACACACCTTGAGATTTTTCACTTTTGTCCAATGTCAAGTGCAAGTATGAATCATTTTGATCAAATTGTGAAGATAACTTTATGTTTGAACTTTTTATGTTATGTAGAGGGGCTTTGAGCCACAATGGCTCTCTATTACATTCTCGAAGGCTATATTCTTTGGCAATGGTCTGGTGGCTATTGTGTCTGGATTATTTGCAAATATTTTGGTGGACAACTTGGGTTTTGGTCCTGTTGCTCCCTTTGATGCAGCAACATGTTTCCTAGCCATTGGAATGGCAGTAATCTTGTCATCTTGGTCTGAAAACTATGGAGATCCTTCTGAGAGCAAGGATCTGCTTACCCAATTCAAGGGTGCTACGGTTGCCATTGCTTCCGGTAAAATGTTCTTCAGCTTCAAGCTAACTTCATAATTCTGTAGGCCACCAAGTTCACGTTGCTACTCCTGTTCCAACCAGATGAGAAGATTGCTTTGCTGGGTGCAATTCAGTCACTGTTTGAAGGTTCTATGTATACTTTTGTGTTCCTGTGGACGCCTGCTTTGAGCCCAAATGATGAAGACATTCCTCATGGTTTCATCTTCGCAACCTTTATGCTCTCATCAATGTTGGGAAGTTCAATTGCATCGAGACTCTTGACACGTGTGACACTTAAAGTTGAAAACTACATGCAGCTTGTCTTTTTGATCTCAGCATCTGCTCTATTCCTTCCTGTTCTCACCAATGTAAGCCTCTCCAACCTGTTTTGATGCTTAATACCTTTCCACTTTCATAAATTTAAGCTAATACAGTTCATATATATATATGGAACAGTACTTTGTTGCACCTACGGGGAAAAAAGGTGGAAGCATCTCTTTTGCAGGTTGCATCCAACTCTTTGGCTTCTGTACCTTCGAGGTATGTGTTGGCATATTCTGGCCATCTATCATGAAGATGAGATCCCAGTACATCCCAGAGGAGGCAAGGAGTACAATCATGAACTTCTTCCGTATACCCCTCAACATTTTCGTTTGCATCGTTCTCTACAATGTAAGTGTTCCCTCTGTTATTAGTATTAGAATAATTTCACATTGATAAATATAAAGAAAAATTAGAATTAATATATAAAGAATTTTTTTATTTATTATCAATTAATTTTGAGATGAAATTTTAATATGATATCAAAGTTAAATCATGTGCATTTACCTGTGAATACTTGTAAGCATACAAAAAAATTCAAAACAAACTACAAGTGAGAAGAAGTGTTAAAATAGTCTTACGTTGATAAATTTAGGGAATAAACTAGACTTAATATATAAAGAATTCTTTTACTCATTGTTAATTGATTTTAGGATGAAATTTTAATAATTAAATGTAGTGATTCATGTAATTTATTTTAATCATTTTAAAGGGTTCTGAAGTTTATTTTATGCGTCTGACAAGTAGATGGGGTAGGTGTTCTCATGTCCTTGGAAGATGTCAAATAAGTATCCTTATGCCTTGCTGTGTATTTATTGCTTTTAATGTTGGTAACAGCTTACAGTTGTTTGTATATTTATTGGGTGACATGCAGGTGAATGCATTCCCAAACACCATCATGTTTGGCATGTGCTCTATTTTCCTCTTCCTGGCATCTGTCCTGCAACGTCGGCTGATGTTGGTGGCCGATCATCATAAAACACGTACGTAGAGTTACGCTTGTTCCCATTTGCTCTCCATAAACGATCACCCGTTTGGTATGCGCTTAAACTGCCCCTGGCTTTAAATTAAACGACAGGTTTCGGTGAAGGGCGTGAAGAGTGCACGGCCTTGAATGAGAGGGATGCGGAGGAGGCAGACGTGCTAAATAAAGATTGAATTCCAGTTCTCAATACTATAGAGACGTGATCATATATGTTGACATCTTTGATTAGAAGCCAATTCGGATTTAATTTCCTGACAGTGAATAAGGAAAATATGCCTGATACGATCGATGGTACGTAGAAAAACGTGTAGAAGATAGCATATATGGTTCACGATTGGAGGCAGCAGTCGACGACAGGAAGCGTACATCTTTGCCACGCACGGCACCAGCGGTCTTTCGATAGCTGTTATCCATGGCTGGCTTTCTTTTCTTTCTTTTTTCCTTATAAAATTCAATGGAAAAATTACATTTTTTTAAGAAGTTATACACGTACCCGTGGTCATGAACTGCTAAAAATACATGTTTTACCGAGAGCTTCCAGAAGCAATGTCATCCCATCTGTTGTAATTACAACATTATATTGTTAGATCCTAATTGTGTGAGGTATATATGCTTGCCGTTTCTGCTGGTCTCAATTTATTTTTCTACGGTAACGATTTATTAATCTAAATTCCAATACGTTCTCGATTAATTATAATGTTTCACAATAATTAATTCACATATCGTGTAGCATGTCATAAGCTCTTCACAAAGATTGTAAATGTTTTAGAAAGATAATATTGCATGCATAAACCAATGAATAAGGTTTGCAAGAATTTTCACTATGTTTAATATATATTTTGATAAGTAATATAAGATAAGAAAATTAAAAAAATTTCTCACCTAAAGAAGTTTATGTTCACTTAACATGGAAACTTTACCAAACACAAAACCAATGTTATAACGAATGATTGAAATTTAAAATCGACTAAAATATTTTTTCAAGAAGACCGGACAAAATCAATTCAATTTCAACAGCTAATAAGTTTTAGGGTTTACATCCGAATCCTTTTGGCGTCGGCGAATGCCTTCTCCAAGTCCCCGACGAAGAAGAGGATCTTGTCGGACACGGCATGCTGATGGTCGCCGTCGCCGTCGCCGCCACCATTGCCGGCGGAGCCCAAGCAGCGGCGTATTTCGCCATGGCGAACGAGGTAGTACTCATCGCCTTCCCTCGTGATCTTCGATCCCCTGAACGACGCAACCCCGTCGGTGTAATGTACAGGAGGAGAGAGAACATCGAACATCGAACATCGAACATCCCACATCTTCTATTCATCGCAAGTCTAGCACTTTTCTTCACTTTCTTATCATTATAATATATTCTTTGGCACATACAAAGCATTAAATTGCACTTGTTAATTATATTCATGTATGATCATTATATTAAGGTATATTTGGTAATAAATTTTTTTAGTTTTAAATATTACGAAAAGTTGAAAGTTAAGATTTATTGTTGAATAAAATTAAATTTTACAGTAAATTATAAAATAAAATTTTATAAACTGTAATTCAAGTTAAAAAAATCATTACTAAATAAAATCCTAATATCAAAGAGACTTTCTTATTGTCTGTGTAAAGTATATCAATGTTATATTTCTATGTAAAGTACAACGAACATCACTGATTCATGTGTTGTGGTATTATTGTCTGTTTTTAGTAGCAGACGAATCTTCTACTTTTTTCATTGTAAGTAAATGAAAAGGTTAATTAAGTTATTTGATTATTATAAATATGTGGTAAAATTTTCATTTCAATACTTTATCAAATGTTCAAAAAATTTACCCTTCTTTTGTTAAATTTCACTTATTAATTATGTGATAAAAATATCTTAATGAATATAATTCAAATTAAGCCGAAATTTTATTATTTAACTAATTATGTATTTAAATTTAAAATTTAAAATTTCATAATAATGATAATAATAATAATAATATATTATTATTATTATTACGTAATAAAAGCAACTGAAAATTCATATCAAAGACTTGTTTATTTAAGAGATTATTACTATACACATTTTTTTTACTAGACATGTCAATTACGTACAATAATATTTATCAAATATATTTAATATTTAACACTAATAATATTATACTAAAAATTTAAATTATAAATTATATAATTTCTTTTAAAAAAATTTCTCTTTACTTTTTAAATAAACACACCTAAGCCCACTACTGAAATCCGTAAAAGACAAAAGATAAGTCAGTAAAAAGCGCAGATTTTTATCCAACGAGTGGTAGAGGTGGTGGTGCTTACAGGCCGATTCTGTCGCGCCGATCCTGCACTTGGTAAACATCCTTCCACGATCCGGAGGAGGAGGATGGAGACGAAGAGACAGGGCGTTGTTGTGGTGCAGAAAAGGTGCCCGTGGCGTTTCTTCCCCACCTGCCTTGGAATAACTTGGACCAGAGAACGTCGTCGGAGGCCAGATTGCTCCACCTCCTGCACACTGGGTTTGTCAAACCCACAAATCAAGTAAATCGCAGACCCAGATCCGCATGCCCCCACGATGACGAGATGCACCAGGAATAGCGGGAAGGAGAAGGAACGATGATTTACAGATCGATCGATGGCCTCCAGATCTTAGGATTCAGGTCCCAGACCCAGAGGGATTTAAATTTATGGTGAAAAGGGTCGGGGAGAAATCCATGGTGGAAAACCTGATTATGTCAGGTAATGCGTTATTGGAAATGCCCTGAAGATGAAAGACAAAATCAGCTTGATCTGAGCTGCAGAGACCCAGCAATGAGATCGAAAACTAGGGGGACACCCAGAGAGAACTCTAGAAAATGGATTAAAAAGCCAACTTCTAATTTCCCTATAGCTAGAAAATGGGTGATGGTGCGAGTCTATTCATGAATATTGAATTTTCACTTCAGATGGTGAAATAGATAGATAGATAGATAGATAGAGAGAGAGAGAGAGAGAGAGAGAGAGAGAGAGACCTTGAAGAGCATTAGCGAGGTTGGGAACATCCAAGAGGCCGAAGATCCTGAGCCACAGTTCTGCAGGCAATCTGTCCATGTTTAGTTTGCAAGGATGCTGAGGGAATGAGTCAGGGATCGATCTGCTTCTCCGTCTGCCCGTCCATTGTGTCGGTTGAATCTGCGGTCACATGTTCCGATTTTAACGATCAGTCAGACAGATGGGTCGGGCTCACCTACAATGATGATATTGAAAGATCCCAATTCCTAATATTACATGCCTACCTGTTTAATTTACACGTACGTCTTGGGAGTTTTTATCATCTTCTTCACGTTACTTCACAGTCATGTTCTTCTTGTCATAGGTGCGTGATTAACTCTTACACAAACTTTATCACCAATGTACCGATTCAATCAATGACTATTGACTTTATTTAACAAAATTTTAGAAATTTATATTTTTTTAGATTAATTTGATTTTCAATTTCACACACACCCACACTAGCTTTTCCATAAACACAACAAACTAACTTTCACTCGGCTAAGTATTTTCTTCCAAAGATAACATTTTCTGTGGTACACAATTAGAAACCCTTTTTGGATCAGTTTGTTTGGACAGTTTCTGAACTCTAAATACCGTGAAACTCTAGAGTCGTGAAAAAATAAACAAGCACTCACATGTTGTACAATATAAAGAGTTATGTACCACTCTAAATATTGTACATCAAAATACATTTCGTACTCTCCTTTGCAACCCTTTTTTGCATGTGCCTCGATGTAACTTGCGCATTCCTGCAGGCCCACATCCACCCAACATATAGCCAACCATGCAAACAAACAGAGAATTTGTAAAGTTAAAAAATAATCTGGGGAAAATCTACAGGGCAACATAATATCGGAAGAAAACACCATCATGAAAATATTACAAACTTGGAAAAAAGATATAAGCTCTATGCATTCTCAAATCAAAGCGTCGTTGCCCAAGCGACGGCTCCGAGCAACCAAAAAAGGCTGACGCCCTTGCAGAAAGGAAAACGGACGAGAACTGCTCGATGACACTCAGCAAGAACACATCCATCGTCTATATTTCCCAATAGAAGTAATCAGAACCAAAGAGCAGTCATCGGTAAATGCAAAACTATACATGGGTTTCTGCAGCTTGATGTGTTAAATTCCCATTAGAATCCACGGGCACCAGGAAGGAAAATCTTGGTTTTCGATTTGGCGCTTCCCAGAAAATGGCATTGAAATTTAGCCAACTAATAATTAGCACCGGTCGTTCAGCTTGGTGAGAGTTTTTCTCATTTCAAGTTATTTTGGAGAGCCAACAACGAAGACTGCAGGGTATTCCAAAGTTTTCTCCTCAAATTGGAGCAGGTATGCACAAGGGACTCACTTGAAGCCAACTCAGAAAAATCAGAGCGACCACCACGTTGTTTTTGGTATAATCTGCCCAAATATGTTCTAAGACTAACCTCAGCGACATTGATCAAACTGAAAGAAGGATGCGTATGCATCCATTTAGAAACAATGTATCCTGCCAAAAGATATTGTCCAGCTAGTACAAGCTCGGCTACAAAAGATGGAAGAACAAGTCCGCTGAAAAGAAACGTAGCAGCTCTGCCCATTCTGCTTTTGTCTTTCTGATGCTTGAGCAAATCTTCCTGACAAAGCCGTGACAGATGCCCTACTAAAAAGCACAAGTATGAAAATGTCTTACAGTAGGCAGGATCACTGATGATAGATGGCAGGATTCCAGATGCTAATATTACCACCAGCATCTCTATATCTTCATCACAACTAGTCTGAAATCTTCCAAGTTTCAGTTTATCCTCAATGACGTTCAAAGAAGGGAACCAAAGTGTTTGATACGGTAGTAGCAAGACAACCTTCAAGCCAATAAAGCAATTGACTGGAATTAGAAGCTGAAACAGTTCTTGGGCTTCACTTGCAGACAGTAAAACAAATTTTGATCTTGATAGTGTTTGATCTAATAATTCAATCACATCTGTAAGCTGGGAATGCTTGATAAGCTTCTTGACGATCTCCATCCAGCAGGTATGCAAGGGATGAACAGCAGCAGACACATCTGCATCACCCAGTTTCTTAATAGGCTCATCTGGTAAAGTTTCCCATTCATCATTCCATTCATAAGCACCCCAATCATTCTTTTCTTCAGTTAGAATAGAAGTCTTCTCCTCGTTCATGCTGTGGAACAATTCTTCCCACACTTCTAAAATGACCTGTAACCTGTCAACATGTTGTTTGGAAATAGATGCTTCAGATAAATGAAAAAAACAAGATGTTGCAGATTCCACTGTACATAGATCAATTGGAGTGATTTTTATGCTCGGGGAAATCAGGGATGCTATGTCAGTTGACTTCAGGGCAACTAAAGTGCTTGTAAGCTTGCTTGCAACGTCTATTTGTGGAGATGTTGCATTTCCATTGGAAGACTCATCCCACCCTTCCCATTTCCCAATATCTGATACTAGTTCAACAGAATCACTGTGTGGGTTCCTCCCACTTATAGAATGCAGCAGTTCAAGGGCATAGACTCGCATAGAACTTGGCAGCAGCATGTCATCAGAAAATGCACTCAATCTTTCCCAAATTGCATACCTAATCTCCTTGAGTAACTCCAAACTATTGCTCTTATGCAGCGATGTCAACAGCATGTGTAGGTTCTGTTGATTTCCTGAGCTACTGACTAGCTCTTTTAGGCATGAATCAATTGCTCCTACATAAACCTCTAAAAGATCTTCCGAAAAATTTAGATTTAAATTTTCAGATTTTCCTGCGGAAAAAACTTCAACAATTTCTTCTAATTCACAGCCTGAAAAAATCATAGATTTACAGAGTGAAATTATGTCATCCAATTGATCGGTAAGTTGATGCCTGGCAAAGCCTGAGACAATGCTCCAGCCTTTATTTGCTGAGAGAGTACCACCCACGACCAACTTCCTAAGTACCTTGAAACAATTGGAAAGATCATTTACAATAATATTCCCAGAAGTCCACTCTGGCATTTCATAAGACATGCTCTCCTGGATGTCATCAGTTAACTTGATCCAAAAGTCCAAAGCCCTGACCAAACAAGATTGGCCTCCTGGTTCATTGAGTAGATCACTTGAAATGTTACTTGGCACACAGAGTGTGTAATATATTCTATATATATGGAGTGTCTCTTCTCCCGGTAAAGCTCTTAAATAAATTCTGCAGCCCTCATAACGTTTCTCAATTTCATTAATGAAGGCAAGAAAGTTATTGGTATTCATGTAATGAAGTTTTGCTTTGCTTGCAATCTCTAACTCAGTTAGTGTCATTGTAATCAGATGACTATAAACAGCCTGCCAAGATATAAGACCCATAGATTGTGGATCTTTATAAATAGAACCAAGGACTTTTACCATATCTGCCAGAGCTTGTGCGGTAGGTTCACAGATATGCTTGCAGACTTCATCACTGAAAAATTCAAAATTCAAATCACGCAATCCAGCTATTCTCTTAAAGTTCAATTCCTTGATAAAGGAAATTTTTCGACATTCCTGTTCTAAAACTCTATAATACTGGAATAACTCAAGAGTGTGTGCATGATCAAGGTTCTCATTTACCAGCAATGCTGATCCATTGGTTCTCTTCAAATACAAACAACAGGCAGAAAGAATAGAGTACATATAGGAAAGACGCAATTTATTATGCCCTTCAATTTCAGGGTACACAACCGAACATAACATGGAGACAATGTCACTTGCAGATGTAACAATATCATCTTTAAATTCTGAAATTTCAACTAAAATTTCATCATTTGTCCATAATTCAGAAAGAAGAGCAGAGCCAAGATACCGCAGAAGTACCTAACATAAAAAAGGAAAAGTCATTGACCTTGAAATACGTGACAACTCCAATACATGTTTAAGCATAAAATTAACAGTTAAAATTCAGCAATCATCAAAGTTATTAAGAAAAATAAAAGTAATGATGATAATGATTAGTCAAAGTAGCACATGATGTTAGTGATGGCTACAGCAAAGTAACAGAATCTTGTCAAAAGGTTTTAAAGGGGTTTGCATCTTTGGAAAGTATGAGAAATGGTGAAAAATGGTAAAAAAATTGACTTATTATTTTTCATAATTTTCCACCATTTTCAATACTTTCCAAAGACACAAGCCTATTACAATCTTTCATCCAACAGTAGTTAAACCATTTCTCTCAAACATTTATTTGAAACAAGTAAAGAAATATTACCAATGCTTTCAGACTAAACAACACATTTTTTGCAAGTGGTGCAACAATTGACCATCATCCAACACAAAAAATGGAGACAAGAAAAAGAAAGAGTACTACATATGGCCTAATAACGTAGATCATTTAGGCAATGGTTTGTTACTTCATCTATTCATGGAGGTGATTCTTTGCAAAAGCTCAGATGCTTGGGAAAATTCAGGTGAATCACAAGATAACTTACTAACGTAGAAAGCCTCCCTGACATTCATGCTAGAAGGAAAGAATGTCAGATTTACTTCGAAAAGGTTAGGAATTAAAAGTTTTAAAGCTTGTGGAACAATCCTTGAACCAAAATGCGTCTTTATGAAAATCGGTGTGACAATCTAAAGATCAGAAAAGAAATTAAAAGAGGACGAGCCATTCCAGATTCAGCACAGAACTCAGGAAAAGTAGAAAGGATACAAAAGGAAAAGTTTCAAACAAAAGGGAAACAATCCAGAGAACAAAGCCATCACATGTTGTTGCCATAGAAATTATGCTAGAAGGAAAGAAGGCATATTTTTAAAAGAAAATAGCCCAAGGAAAGTATGTTTCAACAGAACATCACTGGGAAATCAGTAATGAAAATAATCACAATAACGCTATGCTTTGTATTTTCTCTCATCCTTTTAAAAGGGAATTTTTAGTCAGTTGAGACTTGGAAGTAACTCTTGTGTGATTTTGTAGTTCTTGCTTACCTGATAAAGAAAAAAAAACCTTACCAAAGATTTAAGCTAGATATCACATGTTTAGGTCGGATAGAATTTAAAAAGATTCCTCAATGAGTGGAAGCTTTGTCCACTAGGTTTCTCTTTTCTCATATTTCTTTCCTGCCCACTATTCTGTTTCTTAACAGAAATACTGAATTAGTTTATAATAGTTCCTAAATGTTCAACAAAGAGCATATGCAAAATTTATCCTAACACTTAAAATGTAAAAAAGAAATTGGATATTCAAACAAAGACTTGGACCAGCTAATGTTTTTCTAACGAGAAGACAAATAAGTTTAGAGTAAAGGAAGTCCCTAATCTCTACAATTTAAAGAATGGTGATCCATCTATTCTTCTTGAGAGCATATAAAACATTTAGCGTGTATAGCGTAAGTCTCTGCAATTAAGTTCTATGCATACATAGTTTTAACAATAGCGAATGCAGTCATTGCATATAGATAGACTACATATGGACGGATTCATATAGATAGACAATGGTTGGGAAGAAAGACACCTTTTTGCGATCCACACCATATGCATCTGCTAGTTTCACAGCATCCTGGACAATGTGCTTTTTGTCCAACTTTACTGAATCAATAAACTGGAGAATATCTCCTTCAATGTAGTTAATATCCCCTGATAAAAAACGCGAAGTGTCCACTCCAGGAATCACACCTTCCAATTCTTTAGCCTGCTCAGCAAGCCTTTTTTGTTCTTCTAGCTTTATTTTCCATTCTCTCCAGAATGCAGACTGTATTTCATCAATTTTTGTTGATTGATCTGAAAAATAAAGAGAGATATTTGAGAAGAGGATATCAATAAAAAATAATTTACATAAAAAGTCAAGGTGATCCTAGTTACTTTCATATAGATGGTGTTTCTGTGGTCTCTTGTGATTTGTGAGTGAGAACATCATATGCCTAAAAGCATAATCATGACTACTTTATTCTAATCGTGAATACTTAAATATATAAAAAAGTGCCATAGGAAAACTTTATTTCAGGAAACTAATCTAATGAAAAGATGTTATGCAGAACCTTGCTGAACTTAGGCAATGTAATGTTGAACAGGCAACATGTTGGAAAATAAACATAATTTACAGATGAGGTACCACAATGATTTTTCATATGCAAAAGAAACATGCAAGAAAATTACATACAATAATATAAGATCCATAAATCACCTGCAATGAATGAATCATCCTTCTGCTGAAACCTGTTAAGTAACAGCATCCTTCTTTCACTAGGGCTTGAGCACTCAGTTGCAGAGCTCTGCACGGAGCTATACATCATTCCAAGGTTCATGATGCTATGAACTTCTTGGTAATTTTCCCTTTTTTCAAGTTGTTCCTCAATGATTTTCACACCATGAAAAGCATCCATAAAATTTAGAAGAAATGAGCATCCAACAATGTCATGTTCACTGGTAGCAGGGGGTTCCATTTCAGAGTTGGTAATAGATGCAATCAAATTGTCACTAGGAGATAAATTGTTCACAGCCAACCTGGATAATATGCACAAACCTGCTTGCAATCTCACAGACATTAACCATTTTCCTGGAGATTTGTTTCCAAAAGATGCTTTTTTACCATATTCTGCTTTGTCACTCAACTCTAGTAGCCAAGGAAGTTCAGAAGCAACAAACAAAGAAAGTTTTTCATTTTCTCTCAATATATCATCCCAAATGGCTCTATCATCAGTGGGTGTCTTCCTCACAACTTTAGAAAGCAGGTTACCTTTATTTTTAAGATGAACATTCATGTCAGCATTCTTGCCTTTGTCTGCATCACCTTCCACTGATACTCTTGCACTGCAATTTTCTTGAAGATTATGTGTGTGAGGCAGAATATCTGCAATATCTGGAACAGAGAAATCTGGAGGACCTGTGGCCGTCAACAGCATTAACTTTTCAGTATGAATTTGCATATTGATGTTTTTCCATGCATGTAGTAATTCCCCAACAGATTCACTATCACAGTGGCTAAGTGCAAAACCCAGGAGCAGCCTTCGGGAAATAATGTCCATGTTTTCAAGGATAGGACCCCTTGCAATTGCAGAAGCCAAATCCCAGATGGGTCCATGACCCTTTCTAGCCAAAGCAAGGCAAAGATCGAAAGCAAGCTGGAGATCACCAGCAACAGCAGCTTCCCTTGCTACAGCTTCTTGGATGGCTGCTGTATCATCAGGAGATCTCAGTCCCAACATTTTAGCAATTTCAATGAGCTCATCCACATCAACATAAGCTCCAGTTTGGCTTGTGATCACGGTATTAATTATCTCCATGGGATTTCTTATTTGCTTATATTGCACTGGAAGGAGAGTCACACCATAGGTTGGAAGTTTATTGGTTAGAACGTCTATGATATCAGACTCTGCTTTGACACTTTCACTATTTGGGAATACATTTAAGCATTCCCTTGCCTTCCATATCTGCACGATTTCCAAAAATATTACTGTAGAAATCAGGACTTTAGGGAAAGGAACAATTCGAGGACAATAAATTTTTAAAATACAGGAACCACTGAATCTCTCACACTATCTCAACAGCCGCTAGCTTAATATTATGATGCATAACAAAAATAAATGTCCATTCCATGATAAGCCATCTTACCATTCTGATCCAAAGTGTTCCAAAAATTCAAATACTTTAAAAGTGACGATGATTCATTACTACCTATGCAATTATAGATAGACATGATGCCACACACTTTCATAAGCAAAAGCTAATGATACCATTTGAAAACTATGCAAACGTGCCACTCCAGTTAAAGATGCCAAAACTTAGATTTTTCATGTAGAACAGCCATCAAAAAAATTGTCACATGGAAGTAATTAAATTACTCACTTCAGAGCAAGCAAGACTTGAAGCTGAAAAGAAGTACTCTTTTGCAGCTTGAATAACAAGATTTTCTGCCTTTTCTGCTGTTAAAGAAACATCACCAGATCCCTTTAGATAGCTCCTTGCAAGAGAGAATTTTCCAGCTTTTAGCAGTCCCCTACAGAACTCTGTAAGCATGTATTCTTTATCTAGGAAAGGGAAAGCTCTCTCTTGAAAACATTGCAAATCCCTCCACATATTTGCCCAATCATTATCAGATCTTCCCGGCTGACGACGACTAAATTTTGACAAAATAAGGCGTATAAGTTGTTTTACATTCTTTTCATCAGAATGAGCTCCTTGAAAAAAGCTCATTGGTTTTGGGACCTAGAAATGAATGAAACCCTCAATTTGCAAGCAATCATAGGGAAAGATTGTGATGAATTAATAGTATATTCAACTACCTTAAGAATCTCAAACAAGCAAGCAAATATTAGCTTAATATTTATTTATAAAGTGGTTACAAAAGGACCTTCTATAGCTATTGTGATACGTAAACACAAACCAAAAAATTGTTTCTTAGAACTATATCTGACATGTAGAAGTTAACAACCAGCTATAAATGGGATCGTGTTTTTCATAACATCCTAAAATTTGAATCTTGACATTAAGCATGAGTATTCAATATTTTACAAACTTTTATCAACTGCTCAATGTTTATGTGATTATGTCCATCATCAACAAAGAAAACCAAGCATCTAAAATTCAACTGACGTTGGTGCTTAATATGCTTTTGTCATGGACTGGAATTTTTATGCAAGTCAAGTGCAATATAACTGTAAAATGATCCCAAGCATTTTTAGTTGGTCAAACTTTCATGCAAAATCAACAAAACATTTGGTGGAGAGTGGTTATCTTGCGAAATATGACTCACACCTTATTGATCAAGACACTAAAAGATACATCAGTTTTTATGCCAGCAACCCCTACTAATGAATGTTCAGAAAGAAATCTCTATCTACTTTAACAAAATAAAAAATGATTTCTATTTCAACAAAGAGAGGTATAAAACTACAGTTTGTTGAAATCGTGATCAGAAAGATGGAAACATATGCCATTGGATAGATGGGCCTTGTCTACTCATAGACATCATACGGTAAAAGTAAAGCTCAGTAGGAACATATATGAAGATTTGCACTCATCGATAGCAGGAGTTAGTAGATGGTTATGAACATGTGATTTGTCTTGTCTAGCGAAGGTCCTAAACCCTAAATATAGTAAATTAGGGGTTAATGATCTAATTTTCTGAATAATGACTTTCACCACAGTTATGTGATCACACTACAACATCGAGAACCATGGCATACTACAACAATAGTTTCTAATATTATTAAAAAAGCAAAGCATTCAAAGCAATCTTGCTAGAAATGAAATAATGTAGGATTGTAACATTAAATTCAATATAACTTTAACAAACAAGATAGAATTGACGACTGATACAGTAATTATACCATATGATAGGAACAACAGACAAAGATTGAGATGACAAGGATCAAAACCTGATAGTATGCCAAAAGTCGCCCCACTTCAACATGGCCTACTACAATTTTAATCCTTTTGTCTAGGTTCTCAATCAACCCAACGTTTGCCCCCTTCAAATTTCCCATACAATGTTGTGACAAAGTTTCCTTGTCCTGGATCAGTACATCTGTTGGCATTTCTGAACTACTTGTTTGGTTTTCCCAATAAGAAGGTATTGGCAATCCAAAACCTCTAATACTTTGCCTTGGACTTGAAACATTTCCATGCATGCCTAAGATCTCTTTTGAAGTTTTTCTTGGAAGCTTGGATAATATGGATGCCATCATATTCCAGCAATCTGTCAAAGTGCACAAGTATAAACACTCCAAGGCTGTATGGACTACTTCAGCTTCATCCCTGAACATTTCTCCAGTGTGCAGATTCCTGCATCCTTCCTCTATCACAATCAAGCATAGACCCATCTCATTCTTGGCAGCGATCTCCTTCAACCATGAAACCAGAAAGGACTCCACACTTCCAGAATGTTCATTTGGTTGGCTCCCACTAGCAGCATGTTTTAAATCCTCCATAGAGTATGTATAATCACGCATAAATGGGATAGCTCTCTCTTGTAACCTAGCCACAATTTTTTCTTCCTTGACCTCCTTGAGCATTGTCTTGAACTTCTCGTAGGCTGACAAATTTTCCCATGAGGTCAGGCTCACATAGAAACTTGTTTCTTCATCATTACAATAAATAATTTGATGCAAATAGGACATGTCTTTGAGGAATGGTTTCAACTCAACCACACCCTTGTGGCAAGCAAAGTCAATCAAAGAGAGGGAATTGTCTAGCTGGCCACTCAAGTTATCAATATCTCTAGCCCTATTTTTGTACCACTCAAACAGTTCAACCGTTGAAGGCCAAACCAAACCTGTAGTGCACTTCAAAACGATTTCTGTCTTTGTTGCAAAATTCTTCTCAAAATCAATTGTTGTTTCATTCATGAAAGACACCATCTTTTCACATTCAACCCAATCCTCATCTCTCAAAATAACAACATTATGGGGGCAAGCCCCGGGAAGAACTTGCCCATACATTTGAACAGGAACAGTTTCAGGAATAGCAGATAAGATATCCAAAATATTGCCATATAGCGAATATGGATGACGCTTAAACAGGAGATCTAAAGCTCCAATTTTCCCACTTTCTGCCAGATCTATTGCAGACGACTTAATAGATAATGTACGGAATTTTCTGTATTCCTGTGCAGAAAATCTGAAAAGCTTGCAGTTAAGTAGTACAAAAAATATTTATGTACGTGTTACCATCATAAAAACATCAGGGTGATTCAAAAGGAGAAACAGAAAACATGGAAGACTTTATGAGAGTCTGGAACTAATCTATTAGTTTAGACTTGCAGATATCGTGAAGTATATAAATGTTTAAATCATAGGTTCCATTTAGGAGAGATGTTGACACATAACTTCTCCCAGAAGGAACTTCCTTAAAGAGTACAAAACATACAACTTCTACGAAAATCTCCCGTAATTTAGGACATAGAAAAACAATACTGTTATGGATTCTGGGAGAAGCTGGGTGAAGGCCACTTCTCCCAAAAGTAGTTAGCTTTTGTAATTTTGCTATTTTCTGTCTTTGTTCATTTATTCAATTTACAATAAAACCATGACATAATTACAACAAATGCCATCATATTCTCAAAAGACAATGCTAATCAAAAATCAAAGAGCCTATTAGATAATTGTGATAAAAATCAATCATGAAAATCATATACAAATCATTATATAATCACAAACCAATGAATATTTCTTGCAGAAATAATTTGTGTAAATATCGTATCTAGTATAATTGAGAAATAAAACAAATGCATTCAGTCTACATAAATAGTGAAATACATTTCCTCCGGTTCACATTCAAGGGGACAATATTGTCTTTCTACATCAATGTATGTGTCACCAAGAAACAAAAAGTTTGTAGAGCTTATTTCTCAAAAAATAGATTCTAATGTCAAGCTCTAAAAGCAGCTTCTTAAGCTTGAGACTATAGTCTGTTTTGGGGAGAAGTGTCTCCAAATAGAACCTTAAGTCTTATCATCACTAGCATTTCATGTGTTGAATTCAAAGCTAAAGAATGCTGCACTAGACAAAGCTATAAAGAACTAACTGAGAAACCAACACTGGATGAAAGTGCGAAAGAAAACTGTGTATCAAAATATTTTCTTGAGATGGGGAGGTAACTTAGTGCACAAGGCTTCTATCAAGGAGATAATTGGAAAGGTCAATAGATACACAGCCTGAGTTTTTACCAAGATGCATTGATTAAATGGAACACCGCTCAACAAGAACAAATGATCAATAATAAATGTCTGAAAATGAATCCCGAGCTACTAAAATAATCTAGTATGCATGACCTGTACCTTCCCATATTGGTCCCCAGAAACGTCTCCAACAGATCCTTGTATTGCACCAACTGAAGCCTAATCATTCGATACTTCCATATTACACTATCTGTTTCATCTTCTAGACTAAGAAACTTGTACCGATCAGTTATATGAAGACCAAGAGAAAGTAAACCTATAACCGTATCTTCAGCTGATCCAACTTTTAGGCACTCTGAAAGTACAAAATTCTGGTCACTAATGTTTGACAAATACTTGTTTATTTCATTAATGCCTTGGTCACTATATAACCACTGTGCTTTAAAAATGTCATCTTTATTTAGCTGAAAACGGTTGGCAAATTGTAAAGCATTTTGATATTGTTGCTTCTCGATCAATAGAGCATACATTTCAGTTACAGATTTAGCTGAAAGAGAAATTAAGCTCCAGCTTGATTCACCATTGTGTTCTTCTTCATAGTTTTCATGAAGCACATTTTCAGATTTCCCCTTATGTTCACTCAAAGCTGAGTTTTCCTGTGTCAGTCTGCAATCCAAAGCAAAAACATACCCTTGACGGCCATTCACTCTTTCGAGCAAAGAGACAGAGAAGTTTAGATCAATTTCCATATCCTTTAAACCATTATTTATATCGAGCATAGCAACATGACCACTCCTTGAAAGTATAAGACTGTAATCAGACCACCAAGTGAAATCAACTATGTTTGTGAAGAAGTTTCTTTCAACCAGTTCAGAACCATCAGAAAACTTGAGACAATTTTTTTTGTCAAAAGAAAACATTGAAATAGAATAAGGATTCTGTTTGAGATAATAAATATGCAACCACCCTTTCATGTCAAGAGTCGCAATATGCCTTCCTTCAGGTGAGATCAGCACTTTTGGAGTTGTAAAGATTTCTACTTGGCTTTTTGGAGATGAGTATAGTCCTTCAAAACTAGGACTGCTAAAAAGTAAATTTAGCTCTAAGTTTTTCGTAACATGCCATAAACCAACAGAGAAGAATCCTGCCAGAAAAACCATGAGCAGTATTCAGGAAGAAATAACTCAGTCCAAAAACATTTTAAGATGAAGAAAACATTTAAGCCTTAAGATAGACATAGTGCAAAAAAGTTCTAAATTAACTACTTACCAGAATTTTGAGCAGAGCTTCCTGTAGCTACACTAGAACTGTAAACCATAACTAACAAGGACATGTCTTGAAAAAAATCTAAGCACGACACGCTCTCATAAGAGCTTTCCTTTGGCCTAGATTTTACAGTTGAGCTGGAACAAATGCGTGCACTTGATTCTTGAGTGACTTCAGCACAATAAAGAGAGCCATCTGCCGCTACAATACAAAAACCGTTCCTGCATAAACAATCTGACATTTCAAAAAAGACTCTCAATGACATACTGCCACTAAAATGTACTAAATTAACAAAATGAAAAGTATTTCAATTGTTATAATACATATCATATTAATGCAATAGACCTTACATGGAATGCTCTGCATTAAAATCATCAAGTGTAAACAAGCCAGAAATAGGGAGAGGAAGCTTTAGCTGTCTTGACGTTGTCCTTGATACCATCTCACCATTTGAATTAACAATAAAAAGTGTGTCAATGTCATCAACAACACCAAGTAGCCCAGCAGGTTCTAACCAAGTCCCACCTTTGAAAGTGGTTGTCCTGTCGGTACCTATTAGCAAGGCAATTGATGCTTATTTATGCTTGTGATATTCAGTTCCTCTATATTACACAATATAGATTAGACACTAATCATTGTTAGAGTTAATGGTAACATTCAACTTTTCTAATAAGGAAGCATGTCCACAGTGCTGGTAGTAGTAGCTGAAAGTGAGAACTCTTGAAACACATTAACTCAATGTGTCATACTTCAGGAAGAAAAATCATGCAAATGAATCTGAAATTGTTAAAGAGAAGAAGCTGGGAAAAATATTACATATTTTACGGAATAATGAGGATGAAATATGAAAATATAACTAGTGAATTGATTTCACAGACTTCAATTGAGCTCATATTTCATAAATATCAATAATCTAAAGTTAAAGTGTTTAACAATTGTAAATAAATACCAATATATTATATGAAAGTATAAAATTTATACATTATCTTCAATGGTAATGTAATCGTGATAACTTATACTATGAATAAAAGCATCGAAAGTCAATGAAAATAGTGTTGATAACTTATCAACACTATTTTCTAAAATTAACACCATCCGTGGCATCAAAGCATGATGGTGATGAGCAGGAATGCCATGGGCACCTTGATGCCTAGACAGCACCGGTAAAAAGTTATGAAAAAAATTATTTTTATATACTTCAGATATTTCTAAATTGATTTATAAATATACTAATCTACTAATAACTTGATGTATAATTTTCTAAAATTAACAACACAACTCAAATGCCGGTAGATAATCCTTATCACAGAAATGAATATATGAGAATGACAATAATCAATGCCCCTGGCATTTTCCATTTAGATGTAAATTAAAAGACAGTGAACTTGCACAGGTAGCAAAGCTGTTGGCATCTTTAAACAGGGTTAGTGCTGCAATGCAGGACAAACACCAAGTACAATGACTTGCAAATGTTGTAAGTGCATCTCAGTTCAGAGCCGCAATGAGGACATTATCCAAGAAAAAAGTGGAAGCTTTGTAAGATTATTTGCAAGAGTAGATCACGTCTGACAGGTAAGGCTTTCATATGGGTTCTCATTCACAAAAGGGACGATGACTAAGGTGTATAGAAAGAAGCAAATGGCCAAGAGACCTGGATGTCATGTGCCCTTTTTGCAAGGACAAAGAGAAGGATGTGCTGATGTGGAGAGCTTATTCTTCAACTGTTGTCTTTCTCTTAAAAAGCAGAATTATCAACAGGAAGGTAGTCTTAGGTGCCCTGCACTTTTTCTCAATGGCTAAATGTTGGTTGGTGTGAATGACTTTATATGAGGAAAACCTATAGTGGTTAAACACAGAATGCACTCCTTTTCTGGTCATCTGGCTGATTAGAAATGCTTTTGGTACTTGAACAGGATGACAAAACTGTTGAAGATGGGATTACACTTGGGACGGGACCTTTTAACTTGTGGGAAAGGGCGTTGAATGTTTGAATTGTAACTTTTCCTTGTTCCTTAGATTGACTGCCTCATTTTTTGAATTTTACTGGATGAAACTTATTTATCATTGGGGTCCATCCAATTAACTTTAAAAAAACAATAAATAACAACAATCTTGGTGGAAATGGTTGCTAAATGAGAACTCTCTATGGATCATTATATTGCACAACAAATATGACCAAGCAACAAATGTCAGGGGAACCAAAAAGACCAATAAACATACATCCCATTTCTGGAAGGGTTTACTGCAGCTTCAGGGATTTATGGGGAAAACACCTTTTTCATGGTGCTATTTGGCTGAAGGGCATTCTTCTAGGTGGAAATTTGGCTCAATGGATGGGCAACGAGTGAGGTTTTCAGAGAATGAAATAGCTTTCCAATTCCCCATTGCCAGTTATCAAGGGAGGAGCACGGCAAAATAATGCAGGGAATGGATGGGATCTAAACCTTAGGAGAAATGTGAAAGATGAGCAACTTCCTGAGTTGCTAAAAACCACAAAGTAGACACTGTTCTCTGGGGAGAGAACTTCAAATGACATTTTTCCGTCTGAGATTGCCACTCAAAGTTACATGGGAACAAAGATTGCTTATTGAATGAGAAGAGTCCTTACTGAGTGGTAATCTCAGACGGTCTGAGATTACCCTTCTCAATAAAACAACAATCTTAATGACACTAAGTCAAATGTTCAGTGACAAATAGAAATAACCAAGAAAAATGTAAATAATACTCATCAATGGATGCTCATCAATTAAAAAATAATCATGAAGAAAAAAATCAACTAAAGATGTACAGGCACCTTAGCCTTGAATGGTGTCTGGGCACCAACCACAAAGTACCCATAAAAACTATGATATGGAGTGTTAAAAAAATGGGATTGTCTAACTGGAAGTTAAATGAATCCCAACTAAACACAAAAAAAACCATAATTATAGTAGATTCATTACAACCAGCAATGAAGTTTATATAAAAGCTGACTGCAGCTTCGATTTTAAAGTGACCAGTAGCAATAGCATCCACATCAAGAAAAATGACAATGGTGGCTATACTACATTATATATGTCTGCAGGAATTGCAACGGAAGGTGGTTTTATTCCAGGTACCAAATCCTAAAGGAACAATTTTTAACTAGAGGAAAAAAAGAACGAAAACACAAAGATAATGGAATTTCATATTCTACCAAATTGACCAATGAACATGGCACTAATACAACAGAATCAAATTACAGAAAAACATGAATAAATACGTAAATCTTGAAACTATTAAATTAGAAAGAAAAAAAAAATCATACAATCAAGAGCACAATACTTGTAAAGATGCCAGACGGAGTTGTATATTCATCCTCCTCCAGCAAAATTATTATCTGATTTTTGGATGCTACGGCAATATGTTCTCCATTGTGAGATACAAAAAGAGATATCCTTTTCTTGGAAGTTCTAGGTCGTCTATATCCAGTCCACTTTTCTCTAAGCTTGTAAATACCTTTAAAAGAAACGGCACACAGATCATTAGATATCAAGAAAAGCCAATTTTATGCAACTATTACTGGATACTAATCATCTAAACGATAAGTGAACTAAGCATGATTTGCAATATCAAGTGAACAATTGTCCTAACAAATTGAAGCAAAATCTGTAATGTGAAGACGTGAGATAAGATATGTGGTAGTCATGGACAAGTGCGCAACAATGCAACCTTGCCGTATACAAATGCATGACCATGCAACCTTAAAGAAAAAATTATCCCGACAACAACCATCCTCCACCTCCAGCAGACAACAACTATACCTCCAGCCGAGAGACGTGAAAGGAGACCACCCTTGACACCTCTGCCGATCTGAAAACCACATTACTGAAATCAGACTTGCATCTACAGATTCGAATCGGAACAGACATGTTAAAATCAGGCGACCAGAAGCATCACCTGTACGGATTGTGGATAAAAAGCGGAAGAAGACGAAGAAGAAGCCGAGAGACGCCCGCTTCCCTTGGCAAGAAATTTGGTCTCAAACAGCACCTCGTCCACTCCTTCCATAATTCCCTTTATATTCTTTGACTCTCTTTCTCGTAACTCAGTACAAGGCCATCGAAGATCGAAGCCTGAATATCAAAGCACCCATCCAAAAGTTCCTGCCAGTATATTTTCGATAGTTGCGGATGAAATCGATAGAAACACCGAACAGAAGCCGATGAAATGATAAAAACTCGATTTCGACGAGGGAGAAGGGGAGTTGTGATCTTACAGACTACGCAAGTGGCATCGACGAGAGTGAGGAGGCCGACGGTCAATGAAAGTGGAATTGCTTCACGATTTCGTCGGGTCGACGGAGGACGGTTCCGGTGCTGCAGTCCACGGAATCGAGGATTTGCAGAGAGAGAGAGGGAAAGAGAGTAGTAAAATAAGAAATGAGAAAAATGAGGTGGTGTAAACTGTAAAGTGGACGTTTTGAAGGGTCGACTCGATGGCGAAGCTGGAGGCCTCGGCCCACTGAATATTTCAATTGATCCGCGTTGGTACAGTTTGACATAAATTGGTATGATTTTGACCATATCGATTAACAATACAGTTCGATCGTATTTTGTCTGAGAGTTGGGAGATTTATATTGTGAAATGTAATATATTATGACATAACACGATATAAATGATATGACCTGACACGCTAAGAGAGGTAGCACAGCACGCTGCATAGGAACCCTGCGAAGGGTTGAAGGAGGGAGTTGATGGTCCAATGGAGTGAACGTGCATGGGGGATTGCTCCTCCTTAGGGTGGGGAGAGGAGGGTGTGACGGTGGAATTTCCTCTGAGCAAGATCTCCTTCGCTAGAAGTTTCGTCGATGATGGGGTGAAACTTTGTCCAGGCGATTTGTCCTCCACCGGAAGGTAAAATTTTCTCTAGAGAAAGATTTTTTCCTTTGGGTGATTGATCCTCTACCGAAAATTTTACCTCTAAAGATAGATTTTTTCCTTTGATCTATTGGTCCAAAATTTTGCTCATCAGCAACGGAATTTCCTTCACCTTTATAGGAACTTTCGTTACTAATAGGCAAAATTTCTTCTAGAAATAGAATTTTCTAATAATTTTCATTTGTAAATGTAAAATTGTAAATTTTCATTTTTTATTTTCTAATCTTCAATTGTAAAAAATGATAACATTTGTAATTTTTTAATCTCTAATTTACAAAAAATAACATTTGTAATTTTTTATAAATATAAGTTCACTTATCATTCTAATTTAAAATCAATCTTATTTTCATCGTAATATTTTACTTCTTAATATACTTATTTTATTATTTCAATGTAAAAAATAATTCACCTAAAATTACTTTTAGAAATATTTTTGCTTACTCTGAGAGTGGTAAAGAAGGGTAATTGAATGTACCCTTAAGATATGAAATCGTCAACGATAATGAAAGATGAACATTTAAAAAATCAAATAAAAGGTTAATGCAAATGTAGTCATGTAAAATTAATCTTTTGTATTTTTCAATCAATGATAACAAAAAAAGATAAATGAACTTTTTTTTTTAATAAATATCTTCAATGTAAGCATTCGAGATAAATGCAAGAGAAAATTTAAATTTGGAGGCATCTCTAATTAAGTTTTTAGGGGATAAACTTGTATTATCCAGTGAATAAGAGATAATAGAAATAATTGTAGTAATTAAATTTTGATATGATTATAAATACGTGGTAAATATATATATTTCAAATAGGCAGATTTAGAGATTTGAAAATTTATTATTTTTGTTAAAATTTATTCGTTGGCTTCGTAATTAAAATATCATAATGGATAAACTCGATTGGTGTTAAAATTGTACCATCTTCTAGTTTATAACCCCAATTAATTAATTATATATATACAAGTTTAATAATAATAATTAGTAGTAGTAGTAGTATAATCAGGGGTTTATAACCCCTATTAAATTTCCAAGTTTAATAATAATTAATTGAAAATTCTAGAAAAGGAAAAAATGAAAAGCATAATCTTTAGAAAACAGAAAATCTAAAAATTTTAAAAATTCTACGACTATTTTGTACACAACATAAAAATTTTAAAAAATCTATTTAATTATCGTTTGTATGTATCAAAGATACTTACGGTATTGAAAAACGAAAAAAATATTAAAAAGAAGAAGAAAAAGAGAGACTTATACAGTATTTAATATTTTTTTCAACTTGCAAAAAACGCATCATGAATTTTCGTCAGTTTGTGCAGACGTTTTTTATCATTTCACGAGTATTTGAAAAAAACAAAAGGTAAGAGTCTATATATTGAAAATACGATAAATAAAAATATAGATAAAATTTTAAAATTATTTATATATGTTACAAATAAAATTAAAAATTAATTTAAATAAAATTTATAAATATTTTATATTTTAAATATAATTTTACATTTTCTGTATAATCATAAATTAAACATCGAAAGAAGTTAAATAATACACATAATAAATTTTTAAATAAATAATCAGTACGTTCAGGCACATTGAATAGGGTGAGCTGGCGGCGAAATGCAATTGAATGTGTGCGCGTGATATATTTAATCTCATGTGCCTTCAAATCGCGGGAGACTGAATAAATGGGTCTTTATTGTGGTTTAAAAAACACGGGCATCTGTAACACAGCCGTGACATTGAAGGCCACATTTGCTCCTCCTCTTCGTGACCAGCCTGCAATTGTCGTATATTATTCATCACCGCGGGCTTGTTTAGAAACATATTTTTATTTTTTCAAGAGTCTATTTATGTATTTGGAAATTAAGAGAAATAAAATGATAAAAAGTTTGAAATAAATGAAAAATAGAAATGATAAGATTTGATAAAAAATTGTAAAAATGAGAGCTATTTATGTGCATATAGAAAATAAGTAAAATTTCAAATTTTAGGTATTTATGCATCATGAAAATTAATAAAAAAGTTTAATATTAAAACTTTTAAAATATTAAAGTTATTAAAAATTTAATTTTTAATAATAAAAGTTTAATTTTTATTTTAATAATGAAAGTTTAATATTAATAATAATAATTTCCTTATTTTTTCTTTCTTTCTTTTTTTCTTTTACCCATTATCTTCTTCCTTGAAAATCCTACGCTCGAGTGGCAATAATGGCAATGACGACGACAATCAGCTATGGAAGGGTCATGAGCAAGACTTTGGGCAGGGATGGTGGTAATAACAATAGTGATCAACTATGATAAGGCTTTGGGTGACAACGATGTAAGCAAGTTTGCTCGTAGAAAGTAAAGCAACAATAGTAATAGTGCATATAGTGTAGATAGACATGTGGGAAGGCACAACTAAAGGGAAAACGAGTTGTGAGACTTATGTGAGGAGTATACATCAGTGAGGACGAGGTGGGTATGCTGTGGTGTGAGAGACGAAACAAGGCTTGTGTGCATAGAAAAGGAGAAATCATGGGTGATTGCAAGAGCAAGTCGTGTGTGGGTATGGATGTGTGAATAGAGCGGTTGTTCGATGATTGATTTGGGTCACCGGTGGTGGTGTATCTAGGTATCTTTGTTGGTGTTGTTCAAGTGCATAAGCAAGGATTTCGCAATATTTCCAAAATGGTGGGGTTGGGAAAAATCGATTAGGAAAATGAAAGGGAATGTGTGAGGTGAGGAAATCATGGGAAATGATTTTCCATAATTTCATTAATGCACAAACAAAATTTAAAAATGGGTCAAATGGAAAGTTATTTTCCTTGAATTCTTCTATTAGAAATTTCAATGGCATAAATGAGACTCAAATGTCGGTATGAAATTGATGATTAGTTAGATTTAAAGTCTTCAACAATCTTATATAGCAAAGAATATTTCTTTTCTTAATCTATTAAGATACGTTTGTTTTCTATTTCACTTTGAAATCAACTTCAACAATGAAAAATTGAAGTTGAGAAGAATGAAAAAAATGATATTAAAGTTATATGAAAAATTGTGTAATTAAAAATTTATGTACGAAAATTTATATAATAACGATAATACGTGAGATTTACGTAGAGGTGAAGCTGGAAGTGAAATATGACTTAAAAGTTCAAGAATAATATGAATTTTCCTATCCAAATTTATAAATGAGATCAAAAGATATGCTTGGAAAGAGTTCCAACTAGCATTGAGAGTAAAATTGGAGTTAGAAATAATGAAATAAACAAAGTTGAACTATATAATAATTAGTATGATAAAAGTTTACATGTTAAAGTTTGTAGGGATAATTACGATACATAAAAATTTATATGAAATTAAAATTAGAATTAAATAACTAAAGTCTACGACTTCATTTGAGAATGAAGTTTACTGAGATTTTTACTATACGAAGTTTATATTTTAACAAATGTTATAATAAGAGTTGAAGTTTTCATTGCAGCGGTTAAAAAAAGAAATAAAAAGTAATTTTCTTATTTTAGGAATCGTGTTAATTAAAAAGAAGAAGTAAACTCTAAACTCATCTAACCTATTAACTTTGACTCTATTTATTTAAATTGTGCAGTAATATTTATTAAATAATTTTAATATTTTACATAAAAAATACTATATCAAAAACTTACATTATAAATCATATAATTTTTTTAAAAACATAAATCTCATATCATCTTTAACTTTGTTTAATAAGAACTTTTTCAACTTTGAAAAACTTATCTTAAGAATTTTCACATCATCATTACATTAAAAGTAATTTTTAATTTAAACGAAAATTATACCAAACAAAGTCTTAAATAAATACAACTTTTATCAAATAAAGTTAAAATTAAATAACAAAAATTTATAAATTAAATTTATATAATAATAACAATATAAAAATAATTAAACAAATTAAAAGAACAGTTCGTCAACGCACCCTTCGTACAATGTCATAAAAAAAACCTCTTCTACGCGCCTACGCCTTGTCGTAGCCGGTAGCCCTGGTCCGTCATGTGTCCCGGGGCAATCATCATGAGTGCGATTACATGGAAAAGAGGAATCTGTCATGAAAGTGTGAAATTAAGAAATCTTGGCCAGGCTGCTTTAATTTCTCCTGCTAATCATCAATTCCTTGCCTCTGCCTTCCGCTTCTGCCACCGTAGTTGATTAGCCGTGGTTGGACCCGTCGATTGTCGTCGAAGAGTTATTACGGTCCTTTCTGCCTTCCATTTTAGTGTTTCAGGTACTCGGATTTCGACACCACGTCTGCCCAACTCCTTGCCCGTTTCCTGATAATGGGGATGGGGGTTTTGGGTTTCCTCTCCTCCTGCGATCAGTCAAAGATTCGACCTTGGGAAATGGCGTCGGAGATTGCTTGTGGTGACGACGACTTTTTGTTCGATGCTGCGCTTGGCTGAACCCAGACAACGCATCACTGTGTTGTGTTTGCTGGCTCTTGTGGATGCAAGAGATGGATCGTCACGCCCGTAAGGCAGTAGTCAAGCCTGAGATAGAATCACACTGTTGCATTCACTCTGCACCAAAACCAGACCAGGAAAATAATGACTGCTATAAATTCATGTCAATTATGAACATTTCAACTTGGGCCCTCCCTGATATCGTTTTTAGATTCATATCACCTGTAGATTTTGAATTGGGGTTTCCGTTTTACGAAGCAATTATTATTTACCTTTATTTTTTATTTTAAAGTAATATTTATTAAAAAAATTAATATTTTACACTAAAAAAATTATATAAAAATATTTATATCGTAAATTATATAATTTTAAAAAAAACGTAAGTCATATTTCTTTTTAATTTTATCACATAAACAAACACATCTTTCGTTTCTATTAAATCACCCAGAAGTATCATTTTATCGGTATTCAAATACGTTTAAATCTATTTTTTAAAATAAGATATATTTAAATAAGGTTACGGAGAAAAAGAAAGAAATAATGTGAATCAATGTATTCTTAACTTTTACATTTGATACATGTAAAATTTATTTTTTATAGATATTATTAAAAGACATTATTTATATATATATATATATATATAATCATGTAAAATAACGGAATCATACTCGTACGGATTCCTCAGGAGTTAAGTGGTCCCTTGCACCAAAATCTTCATTATTTTCTTATTTTTTTAATCGTTCGCGAGTAATTTTTTAGATAAAATTAAAATCAAAGCTAATTTTATAATAATTAAGATGTTAAAAATTTATATAATAATAAAGATATTAAAAAAAAAGTAATCGGTAACGATGCCTTCATCGGCAACCGTAAAGATTTCGACGACGATTTCAAATGTCGAACTCGAACACCGCAAATGTAAAAAAAAAATAATTGTGTCCACGTATTTACGATAAGTCAATTGTTGTCATGGCCTGAGCTCAACTTTGTTTTTTAAATTTTTTTTAATTAACTTCTAAAATATAAATTATGACAGGTCAAAGAACCTAACGACAGCCTCACACCTTACCAGACAGATATTAGCATGAATAATATAATGGAAATATAAGCTGTAATCACTTAGGATTAAGATGTATTAAGTTAAAATCTATTAGGATAATAAAATTAATATTTTATGTCATGCTTAAATTCAATCAAATTTACAGACATGTAAAATGATTAGAAGCCTCTGCAACTTCTATATTACAATCAACACTATTGCAGATCTTATAACTCATTCTTGTTAGAAAGACACTACATGACACTTAGAGATAATACATATCATTCTTTTGTGTAAATAAAAGTTTATCTTTTGAAAATGATAAGAAATAATTTAAAATAATAAAAAATTTGATATATCATTTTTTATTATTTCAGGTCTTTTTTATTATTTCCGAAAACATAAGTTCTCCGTAAATTTACTATTATCAGTTTCTTGTTGTCACGTTAAAACGTACTTTTGGATTTGTCGGTATACAGTTGAATATACGGAAGCTTAATGTAATATTTCAAAAAAAAATAATATTGTTTTAAATATAATGTTTGACAACTCTCTCCAGGGCCGACGATCCTATAAATACGAACCAACGGCACCCTCATGTGGCCCTTGTGATGTCGAAGGCGTCGTAGTGGGTACACGGCGGGATGGGGTGGAATCCGGTGATCTGGGTCGCCGGCGGGTTGGTGCTTCTCCGGTTCGTCTTCTCCGTCAGGGAGATTCTGGGTCTGGTGATACGGTGGTGGAGGGCGGTGGAGGACAAGGTTTATGCCCACCAGTGCTATAAGATTCCAATGTACAACGATCGCCTTCAAGAGAATCCTCTCTACCGGAAGGCCGTCACCTACATCGGCTCGCTCCCGTCGTTGGAGGAGTCGAACAACGTGTTGCTGTTCTCGAAGAAACCCAACAGCCGGTTCGATCTGTACATCCAGATGGACGCGAACCAGACCGTGCGCGACACGTTCCTGGGGGCGAGGATCACATGGACGGACCACGCAGGCGAGGCGCTTGTGCTCCGGGTGAGGAAGAGGGACCGGAGGAGGATTCTGCGGCCGTACATCCAGCACATCGAGGCCGTGGCGGACGAGGTGGAGTCGAGGAAGAAGGAGGTTCGGCTGTTCACCAATTCGATTATTGTGGCAGGTGGTGATGGAAGGGAGGCGAAGAGGAGGTGGTGGAAGTCGGTGCCTTTCACCCACCCGTCGACGATGGAGACGCTGGCGATGGACCCGGACCTCAAAAACAGAGTGAAGACCGATCTCGATAATTTTCTCAAAAACAAGACGTATTACCATAGGTTGGGCCGTGTGTGGAAGAGGAGCTATCTCCTATACGGCCCGCCGGGAACGGGGAAGTCGAGCTTCATCGCCGCCATGGCGAAATTCCTCTGTTTCGACATCTACGACGTCGACCTTGGTCGGGTCTCCGACGAGTCGGAACTCAAAACTCTCCTCCTCCAGACCAGCCCTAGATCAGTCATCGTCGTAGAGGACCTCGATCACTATCTCCATAGCAGGGCGAATTCTCTCACCGGAGTGCTCAATTTCATGGATGGGATCTTCTCCTGCTGTGGAGAGGAGAGGGTGATGGTGTTCACAATGCGGGATGCTGCCGTGTCTGGAATAGATTCGGCCGTGATGCGGCCGGGCCGATTGGACGTGCATCTCTTCTTTCCCCTCTGCAACTTTACGGCGTTCAAGACGATGGCCAGTAGCTATCTCGGATTGAAGGATCACAGGCTCTACCCCGCCGTGGAGGAGATTTTTCAGAACGGAGCGAGCATGAGCCAAGCCGAAATTGGGGAGATCATGATTGCCAACCGTGGTTCTCCAAGCCGAGCCTTGAAGACTCTCCTCAATGCCCTCCAACAATCGTCGGCGGCCAGAAGGGTCGGTGGGCTGTTGGGCAACATCACTGCCAAGAAGAGTTTCACAGAGAACGCCGCCGTTGCCGCCGGTTCAGGTGGGGAAGATACGGAGCCGAGGACGAGTGAGATGGAAGGGGTGTTAAGCTCGAACGGGGTGTTGAACAAGGAGTTCCGGAAGCTATATGGGTTGATTCGAGTCCGTAGTGGGATTAGAAAGGAAGGACAGTCGCCGGCGACGCCGACCGACGCGCCATCGCCGATGCCACGCCACCGTCCACAGCTATCCTCCTCCTCGCTAGATCTCCCTCCGCAGCCCTCATCCGACAACTCCAAAAGTTCGCCGTAGCCGTCGTAGGAGGTTCGATTTCGCCGGTTGGACTCGTGAGAAGGGAAGGGATCGATGTTGGGTTCGAAAGGGGCTGTTGCTGTGTTGCACAAGTAGTTCAGGACCGGAAGTTACGCGTGTCCGACGACGCCGACGAACGCCCCACCGGCCGAAGCTGTACTCGTCATCGTTAGATCTCCCAACGCAGCCGTCATCCGACGTCTGCGAAATTTCGCCATCGCCGTCGTCGTAGAAGCTTCGGTTGGTTCACCGGTTTCCGTGCCGGAGAAAGCGCCTACGCACGGTGAAACATGCACTGACATTACAAAACGGGAAAAAAAAAAGTCCTTTCCATTTTTTTTCTTTAACTTTTTAAATTGTAACTTGTGGTTACCGATTCGATCTGTAGTATAATTCACTATTGTCAGCATATAAGTTCCTGATTCGGAAAATTGGAGGTTATCAAAATAAAAGTGGCAATTACGTCGGCTGCGAACACGAAAATGACGATATTTTCGTGAAATTGTTAACTTTTTTATTTTTAGTTTTCGTCAAATAATATTTTTTCCTAATTTTTTATATTTGTGATATTTTTGTCTAAATATAAACAATGATTTTTTTTAAAAGGCTGGTTTGTACGGTCAGAAAACGACAAAAAGAAAAGTGGTAAAATTTTCTATTATTTGTCTATTTAAAAAAATCACAAAATAATTTACCGTATAAAATCGATGGAAAAATTAATTATCAGATAGAAGTGAAAAAAGATGACGAAGAGGGAAAAAAAATAAACATAAAAACGAAAACATATTACATAAAAAAAGATTTAATTTTTTAGTGACATTATTAAAATTATTTTTCTAGTAATATCTAACTTTAAATTATTTTCTTATAAATATACGGTAAATAAAGATCAAAGAGAGATTCAATAGAGAATGAAGGATAAATTCAAAAGAATAGTAGTATATTATAAGAATTTCAATGAAAATATCTAGGATTTCTTGATCAATTAAGGTAAAAGAGAAAAAGTTGTTACTAGAACTATTAAACATAATATTATTTCGTAGATGCGAACTTATAAATACTAGTTAAGTGATAAGAATTATAGTATATATGAAGAGAAAAATTAAGATCATACTAATTAAATGAGTTATTGAAAAATTTAAATAATTTATATTTAATTTAAATTATTAAATTAAGATACTAATAGAAAAATAACGAAGAGGATTTTTTTTCTAAAAAAAAATATATTTAAAAAAGATAGAAGCATTAAAAAATTGCAAAAATCTTAATTTTTAAAAAAGGTACGTTTTTGTCATGTAAATAAACAATTTTTAAATTTGCATATAAATATTTAAAGAAACAGAATTAAAAGAAATTATTATTATTTTTTACTCTTTCACGTGATGCGCAAGTGTGTCGTGACTCTCGTCGCATGCTCCTTTATTTCCCCAACTCCTTGTCTCCTTCGTCACCCCACTTTTCTGTTTTTTTTGCCCTGGTGCCCAGCGTACGACCGTTCACACACCGCCAAAATTTTCACCCAAACACGATGGTAGCTGCTTTACCTGTTAAAATCTTCACTTTACCTGTTCGGGTCGGCGTCGGGACGGGCTTCCATCCATCCATGCACGGCGAGGCGTACGTGGATCTCGGTGACGGCTGGGAACACGACTTTCCAAAAGCTTCTTTTGTGGGGGAAAAAGCATCTCCAGGCCGGGAAGGTGGTCTGGCGGGACTCCGCTGTTCGTTTGCCGGAAGGATGGCCGGGAGAGGGGTGGGGATGCTTGCTGCTCCACCGACGACCGGTGGATGGATCTCGGACAAGAATCTTTACAGATGTCCGTACCGGCATTTACAGGGAGGGTCCTTTTTCTGACACTGTTGGGTCGTTTTCTTCGCAGCTTAGCAATCGAGAGGAAATGGCGCATTCGAAATTTTGATATTATTTTTTATTATTATAAAATGTTAATTCTTTAATAGATGACAAACGTTAAGATTCGGTTTTAAATTTTTTTTTTTTAAAAAAAAAACAGTGAATGGTAGTAATTAACTTTGTGGTAGTTTGATCTGATTGATGTGACAGTTCGACAATAAAATGGTTGATAAACCACTTTAATATATGATTTAAAAATAATAATATTGATTTAATTTTATGATTAAGAAAAAAGAGTAAAAATTATTTGATTAATATAATGTAAAATACTATAATATAAAGGTACAAAGGTAAACACAAACTTTTAGTCATCTACAAATAAACAGAAATATATAATCAAATCGACAGTACTTCGTATTTGTTTAATTTTATTGACTAGTTTCCATGATTTTATTGATACAAATTTATCAATTAATCAGTGATTTTTTTAATTAGTTTAAATAGTTTATCGATAAATTCATCCAATTTTATTGACCGTTCTAAGCGATTTTTTTTTGCTAATTGAAATAGGTTTGTTAATATATTTACTTAGTTTTACCAACTTTAGTTATTTTTTATTAGTTTAAATGATTTTATTAATTGACCAACAATTTTTTTCAATTATCTTGAATGATTTTGTTAATAGATTTTATCACTACCTGCAAAATTAAATTTTAAGTGTTTACAGAAGATATTATCCTTTATAAAAATTGATAAATATATATTACTAGACATGCATTGAATTTTATACTTATGATAGCGTGACATCTTAAAACAAAATTATGCCAACCAATCTATAAAAGTAGTTGAGTTGGACTCTCTACTATTACGTGACCATTAGATGTAATATATTATTATTATTATATAAATTTTCGTATAAAATTTTTTATTTTATAATTATTTGATTGATTTATTATATATTATTAAATATAACTAAAAACTTTTACAACAAGGACAATGCCAATTCCATTTCACAGCTTTCGTAGTTAGAAGAGCTCCGCAAACACATGACATCGTTCCTTTGCTGTTTTTAAGGGAGAACTTGTATTTTTAAAATAGTAAAAAATAAAATAAAATATAATTTTTAATTTATTATTATTATTATTTTACATTATTTATTATTTTTTCCAAAAATACAAACCTACGATGAAAACGATCGATCCGAGTCCGCTGGCCCAAACCCGACCAAGAACGAATCGAACATTTCAACGAACAGTCGGATAGGGTGGGGGACGACAACCCTAACTGCCCGTCAGATTAACGTCCGATTCTTTTCGCGCTAAATTTCATCCCCGCGGGAATGGAGGATTGCCAGCAGCAGCAGGAGGAGGAGGATGAGAAGAACAAAAAGAAGAGTACGATCACCATTCCATCCATCGGCGATCTTTCCTGCGGCGGTATTTCTTTCTCCTCGTCTGCGTCACCTTCTACTTCCGGAACCGACACTGCCACCTTGGGCTCCTTCGCCCAAGCTTTCTCTTACATCAAGTCCACAGAGTTCTACACACCTCCTCCTCCGCCGCCGCCACCGACGGAACACGAACAAGAGCAGAGGTGATTGATTTTCTCATTTCCATCTTGATTTGGCCGAACGTAAGCCGACGACGGCGTCGATTTTGCAGGAACGATGCTGCGGCCGCGTCCGCTTCGTCGTCGGGGTCTATGACTGGTCAAAACCGCAATGCTATCCTTGTGAGCCATAGACAGGTCCGGTTCACACCCTTTTTGGCTCAAGTTTTAGTATTTGTCTGCTTTTGTTCGTCTACAACAAGTTATTGATGGACTTGAGGAAGCTTTGTCATGCTTTTTGTGCTTGCAGAAAGGGAATCCGTTGCTCAAGCACATACGGAATGTCAAGTGGGTGTTTGCAGATGTGGTTTGCGATTACTTGCTAGGACAGAACTCGTGTGCCTTGTACTTGAGGTGCTTGTAAGCCGTCGTTCTTGTGGCTATGATTTCTATGCTGATATTCTTTAAGTTCTGATGTTAGATAGCATGGCGTTTAAATTACTGAATTTTATGTTCTATATTTCAGCAAGAGCGTTCATTGTCTCTGGGCGTATGGGTGGTTAGCCATTGCTCTAGGAGACAATGCAAACAGTGCAACTTAAGGTAATAGGGTCCCTAGGTCATTGTTCATATTTATGATAACCAATTTCCGTGACAGTAGCAATAGCAAAAGGCAATAATTATTTTAGCAAAAGTAGTAGCATCAAGAATAATTTGAGATTACTCTAAAAAGTATTATATCTCAAACAGTAGAAATTAATCATCAGATGATATAATCTGAAACAGTAAAATAGACAGATAGGTGTGACATCAAAACCCTAATGGGTTCAACTGTGAAGAGGGCACATTTGTTTGGTGTAAATGAAGGGAAATAGCATGGCATAGGAAGCTACATTTAGTTTAGAAGTGGTGGCGTGATATGGGAGTGAGACGTGTGGGTATTGAAAGTGTTGGATGGAGGAGCATTGGAGGTGGCAATGATGACAAGGTTGGAGAAACATTGCGTCAATGCTGACAAGGTGGAGAATCTAGAGGCCTGATGATGCTGGTTAGGAGAAGAGACGATGGCCTAGTGTCATACCCTAGAGGCTAGATGTAGGAGGGGGGTGTTTGTAGTGGATGTTAGGTTGATGGTGGTTGGGAGGAAGGTAGTGGCTAAGGCTTACCTCCTCCCCCCACTATATCATGTTTTGAATGACTCTCAAAACTTGAGCTTTGATACAACATAAGAACAAAGAAATAAGTGAAAGTTGAATGAATCTCATTAACAAAAATTGGACTTCTATATACAGAGGTTACAAGGAAAAGACAAATACAATATCAATAATGTTGGACTAAACCTACCACACACACATAAACATAAAATATCAATATACTAACTTATATAATTACAATTTTTCTGGAAAAACTCTCTTCCATAAGAAACTAGACCCTTTGCTGAAAATTTTCATATAAGTATAATATTTCTGCAGTTCGTTGTAGACCAGAGAGTTAAAATCTTTGTCACTGTAGTTGTATAAATATATCAGAATTGTTGGCTTGTTTACCTAGTAATATCCCCTATTTGTAAATTATAATATTGGCAAGACCATGTACTTACTTTCCTGTTTTATTGCATGAAAAATGGATCTTTCCATGATATTTAAATTCTAACTTCTAAGTAATCTGCTGAAATATATCAGAACAATGATTGCTACCAAGTTTTCAATTTTTCAATCTTTTATTCAAAGCAAATTTATCAATGAAATAAGGAATCTCTATTTGCTCTCAGATTTGCCTGATTACTTGGATATTGTTTGCAGTCTCCGGTATCATCTACTCCATCCAGACTACTTGTATTTTAGGATAAGAGAATTGCAAAAGAACTTTAAACTCCGTGTTGTGCTTTGCCATGTTGATGTGGTAAACCAACTGACTTTCCTTGATCCATGTTATCCAGTGTCTTTTTTACTCAAATTAGCATGATATCATATCTATCACAGTGACATCCTCTTTGCTACGGAGTGTGATGATGCATCTAGATCAGAAAATATAGATTAGCTCTGGCTCCAATTGTTTATTTATTTTATCGATCATTGTATTCATTCTTCAAATTAAATTTTATTTCAGGAAGATGTTGTTAAGCCATTACTTGAAGTTACAAGGACAGCTCTCCTTCATGATTGCACCCTCCTTTGTGGCTGGAGGTATCCAGTTGTATTTCTGTTGTCATGACTAGCTGTGCCTTTTGTTGTTGCACATGATTTTGAGTATGGGCTTCAGCCATAAAATACTAGAATTGGTATTGTATCACGTTTCAGTCCTATGAAAAAAAGCTCTATATCAAGTATCAATGGAAATTTTGGTAGGGAAGGTATGAAAGCATGGAAATTTTCATGAGTCCCAACCTTCTTTGCCCTAATCTGAAACGTCTTTTCAGATGCTGCCGTTGCCCTTTTGTATCCTTGTCTTTTACATGACTTCCATTTTGCACATGCCCTTTAGTTCCTTTGTATCCTCCCCTTTTGATAGTTCTTCAGTGTGTTATACAGAACCTCCCTTGCAGATTCCTCAAGTCTTTGATGCCAACATTGAATTCTGCCAAAGCCTCAGCCTCCAAAATTGACATAAATGTGCCAACTTTGTGATGAGTTGCATGTAAGTTCAAAGACTTGGGCCCTACCGGTTGCTCTATCTCCTTCACTGGGCCTGGGATGTTATTGAGCCTTGTTCCCAATTGAATGGATATTTAAATCAAATATTGACTAGCAAAGAATGTACCCCAGTGCAGCCAGTCAAGTATTAGGTCAGCCTTCTAGCAAGTTCCACAACATAAAAGGAATCCCCTTCTTGGTGAGGGTGCATTTAAAAGGAATCTCTGCCTAGTCTCCCTTTATTTTGTTGGCAAAGAACTTAATCTGTCAAATTTGGTTCCTATCTTCTTAGCCTCTTCCTTTCCCCATTACCTCAATGCTTCCCTAATCGTTATCACAATCCCTTTGTGCCTCCTCCATTTGAGTTTTTCCACTACTTTCTATGCTGTTGGACTTTTTTTTGGTCTCCCTTTCTTCCATCACTTAGCACACCTACAGACCACCTCAACCCATGAGCATGCTCTCCTCACAACTCTCCTTTACACTTTCTGAACTAGATGTATTCCAACCCATGTGTGATCTTGGTCCTTCGTGGAATGACAAGGAATGATGATTGGATGTCCACCGGATTGACTGTCATTTCTAGCTAGTCCCTTGGCATGGTGCACTCTTATGGACCTCAAGTAGCATCCCAAAGGATTGACTTCAGAATGAAATGTGCTCATTTCCTATAAATTTAGTGACACCTGTGGCAATTGCACCCAGCCTTGTGCTATCAGCCAGGTTATCCTCCTCTACCACTGTCCTTGCCAGGGCATGATATTTAGGTCCAATTTGGTTCAAGTTATAGAGGGATCATCATATGCAAAATTGAGATTCTCACACATTATTTAAGATCAGGCATGGTAGTCGATTTTGAATAAGGTTTCATTCAAATCATTTGAGAATCCAACTTTTCTTATTTGCATTTAAAATTATTGTTGATTATGAATTAGTTTTTTACTTTAAATCTGTCATATTAGGGGTATCTAAGGTTCCATTCTTTTATCTTTATTTCCAGCTTTCAGAATCACTTCCATTTTTATAATGACATTTCCAATTCCCAATCCACTACTTTCATTATCAAAATTATTTTTCTCCTTTCTCCTATCTCAAAACCGTTTCTTACGTTTTACTCCTAAAATTCATTTTTCCCACTACATGACCATTGGAGTCGGCTAAAAGAACAAAGCCTAATTTAGATGTTGGGTGAATTTATGAAATGCTAGAATCTGAAAATGAAAATATCTTTAGAATGGTATACTTGACTTGATCTAGCAACATAGTGTCCTTCAACTTGTAGTGTCATACATATGCTGTTCTAATTCTTGGATGATCTCTTTGTTTTGTGCACATTCAAGATTCAAAAAGTTTGAATATCATAGTTTTCAAAGGATTTTTTTTTTTTTTTTTTAGATTCTAAATGATTGTTTAGATGATCAGTTTTAGTTTCCAATGTTCCACTTAACAATGGATGTCTTTGTGCTGCTAGTTTGGAGGAATGTGGACGATACTTGGAGACGATAAAAGTTTATGAGAATAAATCTGCAGACAATATACGAGAGCAGATGGACAATGACTACTTATCTCGGGTATCATATTTGTGAATTACTGTTGGCTTTTGTAAATAATGCATACTTTCCTGTAAGAAAGCATGTTTCTCTGCATGTTCAATACTTAATTTTTATATCTGGATGATTATAGTGTCATTGTAAATTTTTTATTCACTAAAAGAATTGGTATGCAGTGTTATATGAATGGTAGTAATTATTGCATCACTTCTTTTATCAAGATGAATCAAGTGAGCAGGATTTAGTTTCAAAATAAGTTTTGAATTCATATATGGTACCGCAATCAATTGGACTGATTCATTTGCAAATGTAGAGTGACCCAACCCAACAGGTCACCTCACCCCAACTAATTGCTTGAGCCATGTAGGTCACTTGCATGATCCTTACCTCCCCTATTGTAGTGGTAATGATTATCCTATTCATCTCAATCTCCCTGTTCACATGGTGAATTCTCAGCCACCCTCAAAGGAACAAGCTAGCAAGGTGGCCAGACTGAACACGCCTAACAAGTGAATTGATCTCATTACATCGGGTGATGTGTGGCTAGTGTGTATGGTATGATAGACAGGTGAAGTTGCCATGGCATCGGATGTTGAACTGTCACCCATGCATTTGTCATTGCAAAGCTACATGATCGAGAAATAGGATTCATTGGTTGCCAACTACCCTCGTAATCACCATCGATGATAAATACTACAGTAAATGCAACATTACGACATGCTTTTCCAACTCAAAACTTGATCTATCTCACTTATCTCGCTTATTTAAGTATTGGAGGAAATCCAATCGACCCACTTGGAATCTTACGTAGCTAGTGTATGACTGATGTGACTGAATGAATATACAGATCCGGCATCTGTCTTAGAGGTGTTAAATATGTCTAGTGATATTTGTATAGCGACCAGTGGGTTTTGTGCTTGAATTTTTTTTTTTAATGTTTAATCTCCTTATTATAGTAACGTTCAAGCTACATTTACAGACTAATAAACGCTCGCCTTTTTTTCTCAACTTTAAAAAAGAGAACTGAGGCATGCTTTGTTCATCATTGTTGGAATTCATTCTCGCAGCTAAATCATGCACTTACAGCAGTTAGACGTGTTAACAAGACTGACGTCCTTACGCTTGGCTCCACTTTTGGGGTAAGTTATTGATTGTTCTGGACTTGCAGTTAGGATAATGAGTTTTGGGTTTTGAATGAACTCTTACCGAGGAAACTTTTTGTGTCTATCTTCTACTCAGAATGGTGCATGAAATTTTCCATGAGTGGATTTTACATTGTTCACGTGGAGGGTTCTTCTTCCCACTTATTTGCTGATGCATGTCTATAATTTGCTGTGCAGTCACTTTCCTGCATCATGGATGCCTCCATGGAAGAGCTAGCTCGCTGTCCCGGCATTGGTGAGCGGAAGGTACTCTCTCTAGGTGTTACAGACTTTTTATGTTATTTCAGAATAGATTATTATCGACTGTTGATTGACATGTGTAGCCGTATCCAGATTAATCAATTTCCCACGGTGGACAATTGCAGGTAAAACGCTTATATGATACATTTCACGAACCGTTCAGACGTGTTTCTCGTCGCCCAACCATTATTCCTGATGTTCCAGATGAAAATGAAAATCCAGACAGGCCTTGTGGTATTGAAGACGATGGAATGCAGGTTCAGCAGGCTAACACTAGCTCATCAAAGCTTAATGATGACCCTGCCATCACGGTCAAGTCCGCGCTTGCTGCTGCTTTTGCCAAATACTCCAGCAAAGTGAGCAAGAAAGATGGACAGGTGGGAACGAAAAACGAAGATAGAAAAGGAAAGAAGAAAACTTCTGAAGGTGACACAAATGATGCTGAGACGTGGGGAGCTTAAAACACCTCGATACGGGATGCTACGCTTACTCATGCGGCTGGTGATATCATGCCGTGCCGTTAGAAGTTGAGTAAGATGGAACTGATCTTGCAACCCACTTTGACATCCTGGATTAGTTGCAGGAAAACATTATTCTCCTCTCAACGAGAATTTTCATGAATATGCGCACGTTTGCTCAGGAATATTAGTGCACTGCCAAGACTTTGGTTTTCGACCAATGGTACATACACCTTGGGCAACGAGACAGATGATGATGGAGCTCATGGCTTTTGTAGATAGAACCTTCCAAATTCTCCGGAGTTCTGACAGAACCTATTTTTTGTGAATTATAATATTTAAATGCAATCTTTTTGTAAAAGTTGGCATTCGATAAGATATTTTCAGGGATCGTAAAATATACGAACATTCATTTTTGATGACCAAGAGCAACACTCCCGTTCCCTGGCGGTCCTTGGTGGCGTACTGATTCTCACCATCTTTTGCGGGCCTGTCTTGTCGCAACACTTCTGAACGTCACCCGACCTTGGGTTCGTATCCGTATTTCATTGCCTTAAAATGAAGGTATCGAATATATGCATGATTGCGAAAAGAAGATATTTGCAGGTGAGAACGATAAAGTTAGTCTAGAGTAGTGTTTGTTTAATTAGTGAAATTAAGAAACGGTGAGATTTATATTTTTTTAGGAAATATATCATTTACGTTGATGATTTTTTTTTTAGAATATTAATATTGTTTGATAAATATATTATATATTATAGTAATGTATAGTAATTATTGTCAATATATAGTATTAAATTTTTAAACAAATAGAACAAGAATCTTCCACTCGTAGAGACGTCACACAGCACGGCCCAG
>JAMKPZ010000770.1:0-80174 GCA_024699675.1 Amphibolis antarctica
CATTTTTTTTGCAGTTAGAAATTTTTTAAATGATTATTTGTGATGGCTATTGTGAGTATTTGGGATAATCTAAATCATCACAAATACACTATATGCGACAGCTTTTTTAACTGTCACAAAGTTTTTGTGATAGCCTTTATTGTTATGGTTTGTGACCGTCACAATAGCTATCATAAATACATTATTTGTGATGATTTTTGGGATTTTTGTGACGATTTTGGCTGTCACAAAAAGCCCTTTTTCCTTTTTCCTGTAGTGTCTGTAGTACAGTTGCATTACATGTTGTTTGGATTAGGAGATTTTTAAATGATTAAAATTTCAATCTATTAAATGGTTTAATAGAAATGTTCCATGATAACCAAGTAACAATTAGTTTGATTCATAGTAGTGCAAATAGTTCAAAAAGACAACATATAAATATATATTATCACTATATTTGTGATATTGTAGAAAAAGAGGAAATAAAATTGAGTTATATACTCACGGATAATATGATTGTTGATCCTTTGACTAAAGAGATTCTAGCAAAAAAATTTATCAAATTTGTGAACTTGCTGAGGTTAAGGAACATTTCCATAGATGATGGAAATGAAGAACATTTTCGTGAATAGTGAAAGTGGAAAATTGAAATTATATATTTCATAAATAGTGAAAGTAGAAGTTAACATCTCTATACATGAAATTTAGTATATGGTCTTTATGACCAAATGAGAGATGTGAGTAAATGGTCATTAAAAACTATTAATTGAAATAAATATGAAATTACATCCATAGAAATAAACCTTGCTTCTTTTCCTTCTTCACTGTGCGTTGGAGTCCTAAAAGTCGTCAGAATCTTCATCTTCATCGTTCAACACAACCCACCTCCCTCCAGGCTCGTCCTAGGTTTTCTTCAACATTATGGATGGTATGGACCTTTACGGCGGTGCCACCTTCAAGAACCTCCCTCCTCAGCCCCCTTTTGCTATTGCCACTCACAGCTCGTCTTCGTCTTCACTAGATGATTCTTCGTCATCATCGTCGTCATTCGACACCAACGACGTCGAGGAGGATGGTGAGGAGGAGGACGGCAACAATTCCATGGGGAATGACAAGAATGGAGCTTTGACTGGTAGATTTCGGTTCAAGCTCCCTAGGGCAAACCAAGCATAGATATTACTCTGTTTACGTGGAACCGAAGAAAATTTTAATTTATTGATTTATAAAAATTTAGATGTATCAAATTCAAAATTATTATATTAAGAGAGTGTTTGTGTAAAATGAATTAAATTGACGAGAATTTATTTCTCAATTAGAATTGAATTGACGAGAAATGAATTTATTACTAGGATGTTTGTGCACCTGAAAGAATTGATGAAAATTGAAAAATAGGTGTTTGTGCATAATAAGAATCAAAGAGAATTGAATTTAAAAAATGATAAATTTTTTATTTATTTTTAATTTAACTCCTTTTCTTACCATTATACACTTTCCATGAAAGATAAAAATATATAATTTCTGCATTCAACCATCAAGTGACATAAATACAATATTAATAAAGTTAAGTACATTGTAAAATATTAGAAATACAACAAGTACACTAAAAATTAAAGTATAGAATAATAATAATTACATTGTCTTATTGTTCAACATTCCTTTCATAATTCTGTTACATAGGGTAGGTTTGTGCACGTGGAATTCATTAAAAATGAATTAACGAGAATTTATTTTTTGAACAGAATTGAATTAGGTGAAAATGAATTTAGTGTAAATATGTTTGTGTACTACTCAGAATTTAACAAAACAATAAATTTTAATTGTTGGATGGAAGCATGTGAGGAAGCTCTAATTGACTAAATTTCAGACGATTTATACTTCAGAAGCCCAAACTTCATTTCTGTCATAAAATAAAGAGTGAATAAGACAAACAAAAATGAAATAAATTTAATTCTGTTGACACAAATAAGTAATTAATGAGAATTAAATTCATTTAAATTCAATTCTAGTGAATTCCATGGGCACAAATAGACCCATAATCTATCTGTAACTCGTTTCTTTTAATCTCTGTCTAAATTCACTACTAGGAATATTTGTCTCTATTACTTCAGATTCTTTAGTTTCATGTAAATCTTCACTTTCACTTAATTAATCTTTCATATCTTTAAGTGAATTTTCTTTGCTACTCTACGAATAAAATTATAGAGTAAATAACATACTATAACTATCAATAAAGGGTTCAACATGCTAAAATTATGAGTTTACATTTTTTGCAATAAGCATTGCCATTTACACATTAATCTTGATTAAAAAATAAAAGGTTCACTAATTACATAGCAGTGGAAAAATAAATGTTTTGTGCAACATGCTCTGTTATGTTCTAATGCATCAATTTAAGACCATTATCACCAAAATGCATCACCATTATTAATTGAAACAAAAAATTTAAACAAAATTTAAATTGTTTGCCACCAATTTAAGGCATCAATTCAACATAAAAAGCTAGGGGTTTCACAAAATGGATTTCATGTATCTAGAATTTAGGGATTTCACATAATGGATTGAATTTAATTTTCATAAAATCAAGATTGATAACTCAAACTCAACTACAGCAATGGGTTCCATGTATCTATAATTTTGGGCATATACTACTTGCTTCTGAAACTATTGCCAAATTTGGGAATATTTAATAACAAATAGATTAGAATTAATGAAAACAACAAAGCAGAACCCAATGCAAGTTTAACCACATCAAAACCCCATTGCTTCGACTTGACATGGTTGTAACTAAGCTTACACATTACTGACTAGAAATCTAACCACTAGAAGCCTCAAAACTCACTGGAATAGAAATAAAATTTCAATACCACTAGCAGAAACCATAGAAAACCCAAGTAAAATCACATTGAGATCATCTTATCACTATCACAATTGAGCAACGAAGAGAGTGCAATGGAGATAGAACTCACTCACCTGAGTTGTGTTGGACAACAATGACTGGATGACGGTGGCAATTGCATTGCATGGAGGAAGGAAAAGACAAGGGGTCATGTGCATGAACTTACGATTTAGGAGATGATGGCTAGACAACGATAGTAAAAGAATCGGAGTAATAGCTAGTCATTTGAAGGAAGGGTAGCCAATTATGAAGGAAGGAGGAAGGGTAGCGGGTTGCGCACATAGGAAAGAGGAAGGGAAATCGATCACATGGAGGAAGGGAAAGACAATGAGTTGTGTGCACAAATGTGCGATTTGGGGGAACAATTAAGGTGAATTCGAAGGGGGTGGGTTGAGAATTGATTTCTCAACCTTTAAGATTAAGAATTCAATAATTCTTGATATTTGAAATGCACAAATACTAGAATTGAACATAATTGTCTGTCTAATTCAATTCTGCCCAATTCTTTAGATACAAATACCTTTCAATTGTAATTGTATTGCAAAAGAACTTTGTTATATTACTAGATTTAAAAAAATGTAATTTTTGTCAAATACTAATGTCTTTTATTTTTTAATTTTATCTATACTTTTAGTCAAATACTAGTATCCTTTTTTTTAAAATTTCTATCTGTACGTTTTATTTTTATTTTTAATTTTTCCTTTCATTTGACTTTAAAATTCTATTTTTTCAATTTCGTCGAAGACTAACGGATGCTTACAAATAAATAAACACACCCTGCAAATACTATCTGTGTAAATTCCAAGGCGTGCGTACGTTAGTCACTCTCCGCAGCGGCGCTGTTCTGCGTATCCTTCCGGGCTTCGACTTCCCACCGGCGAACGACGAAGCCCTCCTACCTTGCCTACCTCCTCGCCTCCGACATGGTTCCTCCGCCTCCCTACAAATCCGCTTCCTCTTCCCCTTCCCTGCCCTCCGGGTAACAATTCCTCCTCCTCTTCTCCCTCCAAATCCTCTTCTTCCACAACCTAATTTCTCCTTTTGTTTCCGCAGGAAGAGCGAGATCACAGATCTGAAGTTCCAGCTCCGCCAGCTTGCGGGCTCCCGTGCCCCTGGAACTGACGACGCCAAGCGGGACCTCTTCAAGAAGGTCATCTCCCACATGACGATCGGGATCGACGCCTCCGCCCTCTTCTCCGAGATGGTCATGTGCTCCGCCACTTCCGACGTTGTGCTCAAGAAGATGTGCTACCTCTACGTCGGAAACTACGCCAAGAACAACCCCGATCTGGCGCTGCTGACGATCAATTTCCTCCAAAGGGACTGTAAGGATGAGGACCCCATGATCCGGGGGTTGGCGTTGCGGAGCTTGTGCTCTCTGAGGGTGACGAATCTGGTGGAGTACCTGGTCGGACCGCTGGGTTCGGGACTGAGCGATGGGAGTGCGTACGTTAGGATGGTGGCCGCAATGGGGGTGTTGAAGTTGTATCATATCTCGGCCGCCGCATGCATTGAGGCGGAGTTTCTGGCAGCGCTTAAGAGGCTCATGCTAAATGACCCTGACGCGCAGGTGGATTTGGGGTGAAAATTTGGAAGCATTTTTTCTTGTTGCTAATAATGTCGAATTCGGTTTTAATTTTTTTTTCTGAAATTTTTTGAGTTTTCAATGTTTATGAATTGATTTTATGTGGTGTTGTCACTGTGGCAGGTTGTGGCAAATTGCCTGTCGTCACTGCAGGAAATCTGGAATTTAGAAGCTGCTACTTCAGAGGCAGCGGCAAGGGAGATAGAAGCTTTACTTAGCAAACCATTTGTTTATAATCTGCTCAATAGGTATGTTGCGTTTTTTGTAATGTGTTTGGCAATTAGCTGGTTGTGATTACTCATGATCATGTGGTAGCCTATGTTTATTAACTTTTTGGAAGAATGTTCTATATGACTGTTTTTGAAACAAAGGCCTGCTTTATGTTTGTTGTTCCATAAGTTACTTTTCAAATTTACAACCCATTCACAAGGATTCGATTCATGTGGGTTTTCATCTAAATATAAATATGTAATTAGCCATTAGAAGTCCTCAACCACATAATATGCACGAGGAAATGACGCTGTCATTATTGTAGTCTATATGTTTGATCTTGATCAACTACATCCCTATTCCACAAGAATTAACATAAACTAGATTTTTACACTGAATTTTCTATTGGTTATATCATCCATTTTATCTTTCTTTTACCCCTTTTTAGTAACTGATGGGAGTACACTGTTTTAGGAATTTTTAAAGAAAATTAAAACTTTCATGATCACTTCTTGTTTTGCAATGCAGAATTCTTTTATCTCTATCTACATTATTTTAGTACCTTTTGATGCCATTCCAATAAATAAATAAAATATATTATAGGGTTTTTTAATTTATATTTGAAAATTTGATTTGTTTTTCATTTAAGGTGTCATCACACATTCTTGTGTCTTTTTCACCTTTTGCAACTTTTGAATAGTGAAATATACGTATTATTTCTAGTTACTTGATTTTGGTTCCATTTTCACTTTTTAATCAACTTCTGGGAGATTAGTGCCACGGAACATTTCATCTTCCTGTTCATTACTTAAATACAATAATATCTGCTCGAATTTGGTACATTGCAGTTGATTTCTAGAATTCTATTTTTCTTGAGTTTTTTTAAATTTAACACTACAAATATTAGTATATAGGTCTTTACTTTTTTAAAGATAATTTCTCATAGTTTGTTTGTTATTTTATCATGTAGTATTTATTCAAAGAATAACTATCAACTTTTCTTGGAAAATGGTTATGCATAGTTGATGAAATCTAAAATAGATTTGTTCTATTGTATAGAAGTGATTGTAAATTTTATTTTAAGAACTACCTTTATTAGAATTAAATTCTTCTAAGATAAATTCTATACTATTTGACTCACAACTGAATACTTATTGGCAATTTCACAAGATTTCTTCTACGATTTACCTACCTTATTATTGGTGCTCAAAGGCATCCTTCTAATTGCTATAAGACTCAATGAATTGGATGAAATGCATTTAATCAATATCATTTCCCATCAATTTGAACGACATTAAGGTAGTGCTTGTGCATTTAGAATTAATAGGAAATCATGTGAAATGATAAAAATTTTAACTAAAAGTTAGTTAAAATTTACTTCATTTTACAGAATTTCCTATTAATTCTAAATGTATAAACCTCCCTTAAAGCTACACTTTTGATTCCATTTTGAGGAAAGTAATGTATATATTTCTATCTTAAATTTCCCTATAGTCATCATGTATTACACCAATTTTTTATTCTTCATTAGACCATTCTGTGGAAGCATGGAGTTTTTCTTTGAGAATGTGGAAGTATGGAGTTAATGCCAAGTGTTTGCTAGAGTTCCACTATGTGTAAGAATAACTACTTGTAACTATTAATTTGTCTCTTTTTTTTATCTTTATTTATCTTCTGAATAAGCTTGTACTTGCTTTTTATATAATACCATGTCTTGCTCTCTGGGAAAAAACTATCATACCCTCTGTGGATAAACTTACTCATCGTTGTTTGGTATTCCGTTATTATTGACTTATCTTATTTTGGGATTAACTTCAGGAAAACCTTTTTTGTTGATCTTTTGCGATTTTTATGACAAAAATGATTATTTTACAGGATCAGGGAATTCAATGAGTGGGCACAATGTCTTGTACTTGATTTGGTATCAAAGTACATACCTTCAGACAACAGTGAGATATTTGACATAATGAATCTTCTTGAGGACAGACTTCAGCATGCGAATAGTGCTGTTGTTTTAGCGACAATCAAGGTCTTTTTGCATTTGACACTGTCCATGACAGATGTCCATCAGCAGGTGGTTAGAGTACCTGTTGAAAGGAAAATCTTAATATTTTAGCGTATTATTATTGGCTATTATTATAATAATTTCTTATTCCACTTCTTAGGTTTATGAACGCATTAAAGCACCTTTACTTACACTTATCAGCACAGGAAGCCCTGAACAATCATATGCTGTCCTGAGCCACCTGCATCTTCTGGTGATGCGTGCTCCAATGCTATTTTCTTCTGATTACAAATACTTCTATTGTCAATACAGTCAACCTTCTTATGTTAAGAAACTGAAACTTGAAATGCTGACTGCAATTGCAAATGAGAGTAATACCTATGAAATTGGTGGGTTACATATCATGTGATTTCTCAACTGTTTTTTAACTTGCATCGTTTTGCTACTATCAACTGTAAGCTTGTAATTTATATTTGTCTGAAACCAATTATGATGAATGCACTTGTTTCAGTCACTGAATTGTGCGAGTATGCTGCAAATGTTGATGTGCCCATTGCACGAGAGTCAATTCGGGCTGTTGGAAAAATAGCATTGCAGCAGTATGATGTGAACGCAATTGTTGATAGACTTCTGCAATTTCTAGAGATGGAAAAGGATCATGTTACTGCTGAGACTCTGGTTGGTACAGTTTTCTTTTAAAACCAGTTTCACTGGTTTTCATATTTTGGCATTACCATATTTTGTTTTTGTTTGTCATTATTCATCTAAAATTTTTCAGGTTCTTGTAAAAGATCTTCTCAGAAAATACCCTCAATGGAGCCATGATTGCATTGCAGTTGTTGGAAATATTAGCAGCAAAAATGTTCAGGAACCCAAAGCTAAAGCAGCTCTAATATGGATGTTGGGGGAGTATTCCCAAGACATGATTGATGCTCCCTACATCCTGGAAGGTCTCATTGACAACTGGGATGATGTACATACTCCAGAGGTACTAAGTTTTCTTGTGCTCATGCTTTTGCATGTAGATTTTCTGTTATGGTTTTTGTTGGGATGAGACATTCTATAATTATCTCCATATGACTCCAAACATTAATGTTCTTTAGAAAAATGTTTTCATAGAAGTTTTTCCATTCTTAGAGGTGTCTTTAAATTTTATTCTTGGAAAAATGTAATAACAAACTACAACAATCTGAACCATAATCTCACTTTGTGGAATCAACCACATGAATCATTTTCTTTCATGTATTTCTATTTATGGTTAAATCTTTAGTTAAATTACATACATTTAAATTTTTTCTTATGATTCCTAACCATGTAGTTGTATGTCTTCTTCTATGTTTTTTAATTTTTTGCTTTAATTAATTCTTTTCTCGTAATTATTGTATTCTTTGGTCTCCTAAGAATTTGAGCAAACCACCTAAGTTAATGTTCTTTTATTTTAATTAATTATTTTCTCGTATTTATTGTATTTTTTGGTCTCCTAAGAATATGAGCAAACCACCTAAATTAATGTTCTTTTATTTTATGTTAGTGCAACTCCTATTCTATTCCTAATAATTTTTTTTTTTTACGTATTCGTGATAGTATTACCTCTCATCTAAGCATACTCATCTTAGAAACATCAACTTTTTGCATATAGTCAAACAATCTAGCATTTTAAGCTATGAAGTATAACTAGACAAATAGCATTTTTTATAGAATTTTCCTATTAATTGTAATGATATCTTTTTATCACGCAACACTCTATAAGCATTCCCTAGTTTTTCTGTTTTACTTAAATTGTATGACTAACAACCTCTATAATTTCACCATTGCTACTTATCATAGATTTTATGTATTTAGAAGTCTTACCTTTATGAATCTTATAGCCATTTAAGTATATATTCTCATCATTATTTCTATTTTCATCAAACCTACATTTCATATATACAATTTTTTATATACTTTACCTAAATCCTTTGGACTCTAAGGTATGTCTCCATAATTCTAATTTAAAATTAATTTTTGACTTACTTTTATCAACTAAAATCATATAATCAGTAAATAGCATACATCAAAGCATTTTTCATTGAATTTTCTTAATTATTTCATCTATAACCAAAACAAACAAATACAGACATAAAGAAGACCTTTGGTTTAACTTATAGTTATTGGAAAATTTCCTAATTTCTCCTCTTATAGTTTTAACACAATAACACCACTTTGGTGTACCACAGACTATGACCATTGCTACAACTCTTTTATGAGAGCAGTGAAGAAAAGAAGAGAAGAACAGAGCCATCACCTAGTCTAATTTATGCGTAAACTAGGAAAACCTATGTGCTAGGAAAGTGCAATGCCTATATGATCAATAAGGCTAAGGTCTATGACTCAAAGATCCAAGTAAGTGTTCTAGGTATGCATTGGGAAGGTGTTAAGCTCCTCTATGCCTGAATTACTCGATCTTTCGATTATCTCTAATAGGCCAATTGCTATAGGCGTTTTAGGTGTAGTCTTACTAATTTAGGGTTAAGTGTGTGTTATATGCCTTAAGTACAAAAGTTGTGAAGATATGAGAATGGTGGATCTACGTGATCCACATAAGGTTGTATGGGTATTTTCTCTTCAAGTGCAAGTATGAGGGAAAATGAAAGACCAAGTGTCTTCTAAATGTATCCTAGCCATGGTGTATGCAAGTGGCTAATTAGTCTACTAATCAAACCAAAAATGGTTAGAAGAAAACAATACAAACATAATGCTAAAAGAAGCTCAACTAGAATAAAGGATAGCAACGTGAATGCATAATCCAAGTGTACATGAGACCTTAGACAATTTATATATTCTATTTTCACCTTGTTTTGTGTTCAAATATAATTTCTTATAGGCTTGATTTTTAACTTTACTAATAATTCTCTTAGTATTCTTTTTTGGTAGCTCATATTTCTCTAAATTTTCCTTATTTCTACATTTATTAAAGGTTTTATAGCATTATTTTTTATTTTATTATCTTCAATTCTTCATTTCTCTACCAACTTTCTTTATCTAATAGAGCTACCTTACAATACTCTCCTAAAATTTCCCTAGTAATATTAGTCATTTCTTATTGAAGTTTATTTACCTCTTTATCTACTTCTCATTTTTTTCTTTTAACAATTTATCTCTAAATTTTTATTTTTTTTTACTTTTTTGATTTCTCCTCTAATTCATAGGTTCTTTTGCATTTTAATCTATCTCTTCCTAATCTTGATATTAAGTTTTCTCTTGGAATAACTTTATAATTGTTATGCATTTTTTGATCTATTTTTCTAGTAAGTAAAAAGTCTATTTGACTAGTATTTGAATCACTTCTACATGTAATCAAGTATGGATGCAATCTAAGTTAAAGTCTAAATTTGAACTTTCCTCTTCATATCTGTTACTAAAACCAAATCCTCCATGATTTCTTTCATGTTTCATATTTTACTTTCCTACATGACCATTTAGATCTCATTGAATAAATAACTTTTCACTAGTAGGTAAACCTTGAACTAAACTATTCGAATCTTCCTAAAATTTCTGTTTAATAACTTCTCCTAAACTTATTTGTGGAGCATACATACTGATTATATTCTATCCTTATTACCTTAACAACTTCATCTTTCAAACTTTTATTAACTATTTTTCCAACTCCATTCCTTCCTTATCTTTTCTTGTATATCAAAATTTAAAACCATTTTTTTAATTAACCTAGAATTTTCTCCCACCCATTTTGTTACTTCCAAGCATAATATTCCAAGTTCCTAGCCTAATTTTCGTGTTTTAAACTAACTTCTTTATCCATTTCCATTCATTAAAGGGTAAGAATCTTTGTTTGTTTTCATCTACATCTAAGTGTTAGTGTAAAACCCCTAGCTTGAGGATGTTACACCCAAAGTGTGTGATACTTTCCTTTTAATACTAACCCTAATACTAAGTATCATATTTATGAGAAGTTGACAAATTTTTACGACTAATTGTCTACCTAATACTAACCTTTCTCTTTTTTTCAAACTTAAGTCCATTTATGAAAGGATGAACCTTAATAGGTGGAGTTTTATTTTTGTAAAAACAATTAGCATTGTTAGTGTATATATTTGTATAGTTGAAGGTGATTTGTAAAAAATGATCAATGTATATATTTTTGTGTAATCTCTTATAATTAGGGTTAATGAATAGATTATCCTTTTTCATTTCAAATGATATCAGAGCACCAAGGTATGACTTGTTACTTTTGATGAGAAGGATGCCCTAAATAGTAATGTCATAGTACAAACAACTTTGAAGTAGAGGTCAAGCAAGCAAACCAACTAGGCAATTTATCTTGAAACAGCGCGTACACACTTTTTTTTTGTCTTACAACCCAAACCAAGTTTCGTCCCCATTTGTAAGTTCTAAAAAACACAATTGAAAGAAAGAAAGAAAACTAGGTAAGAGAGTTTTTGAGTAATTGTACTAATGGACAACAGATTTATGAGAAAATCAGGAACAAGTAAAATTTCATTAAGAGTAAGGATAAGAGTGACTTGGATAACATCTTTTCCAAAAACTAAACAGATGTGTCCATTGACAATGGAAATAGAGACTATGATAGTTAGGGTAGAAAGATGATCAAATAATTTGTTAGTGTCTATCATGTGGGAAAATGCTTTTGAGTCTATAATTCATGAATCACTAATAGAGGCCAGAAGGGTGACAATACTTGAAGAGGCAACCACGATTAAAGAGCTGCTACATGAAGACTAATGTTCCTTGAACTTCAAAATTTCAACATATTCATTGTTGGCGCATTTGTGATTTGATAACTTGAAGACAACTCTGATGCAACAAGTGACAATCTTATAGTCGTAGGTTTACCAAACTTCTTCTAACATTTCTCTAGGAGGTGATTTGTATGCCTATAATGTTCTTACAAAGGAAAATGACAACATCCATTATTGCCACTTTGATTATTTGTACCTCTACTACTATCTCAAGTAGTCATCGCCAAATGATTAGAATTGAAGCTACGAATCTGATGAGAAATCTTTATCACCTTAGAGAAGGTTGATTTTAAGTTTGGAATCTAATCCCCCCTTAATATTTGAGCTCAAAGATTGTCCTTAAGATCTTAGTTCAAACTGTAAAGAAAAGCTACAATTGTCAATTTATCTGTAAAGAAAAGCTACAACGCAAGGTTTGAAGGTTGAAGGTTAGTAGTTGAAGTACCTTAAGCTCATTGGCCAACACATGGAAGTTTGTAAAATAATCCTAGATAGGATGGTGCCCTTGGCGAATGGTGAAGATTTGTTCGTATAACTCAAAGCCACAAGAGATGTTTCTCCTTTTTATCGAGTCATTCTACTTAGGTAAGTTTCATTATGTTACGTTTCATCGATTGAGTTTGTTGTCTAGTTAGAGTTCTTTTTGTTTCGTTCATTGGGATATCTGAGGCCTTGCATGGGTTCCATCTGTTTCTAATTAAATATATGATGTATTTGTCGATAATTATTCTTGTGTTACATGGGCGTGTCTGTTGAAAAACAAAATGTGTCACGGATGTTATTAAAATCTTTTTCAATGAAATCAAAAATCATTATTTTACTATTTCAAATTATTTTCATATTAATAATCCATTGAAATTTCAACAATGTGTTCTTCATGCCTTTTAGGAATCCCTTGACACCATTCATCAGATTACTTGTGCTCATACTACGCAACAAAATGTGATGGTGGAATGCAAATACTGACACATTTTCGATATTTCCCTCACTTTAATGGTGCATATGAAGGTCTCTGACTATTTATGGTTTAATTTTGTCCTCACTACAACTTATCTCATCAACAATATGCCTTTAAACATGCTTGGGGGTGAGGTACCTTTACGTCATTTATGTCCTGAAGATGAGTTATTTTCTCTTAACCTTAGAGTCTTTGATTGTATTGCCTTTGTCCATGATCTTACTCCACAAGTTTACTCTTAGATTTCTTACGTGTATCTTTGTTGGATACTTCCATACTCATTGTTACCATCCTTTCGTTTGGTGCTTTTTTGCCTCTGCTAATATTATCTTTTTTAAGTTTTATCCTTTCTTTGTACTCAATACAAGTTTTGATAAAGGAGTACCCCTACCTGTTTTGGATGTATTATTAGTTACAACTTTGAGGTTTGCTCTTCCAACAGAACAAGAACCTTGCCTTTTTCAAATATATCATCAATGATTGTGCATGCCAGAACCTTTTGTAGACCCTACCATTTCTTCCTTGGATGTTGGTTGTCCCCCTCCACCACTAGCTTTTCCTAATCTTCCTATAGCCTAGCAGAAATGTACCAAAACCTGCACCTTTCATCCTATTTTCTACTTTGTTACCCAAGATCACTTACACCGTAGCCTTAAGGATTTTGCTTTTGATATTCTTTTAGAGTCTATTTCAAGGAATCACTCAGAGGCATTATAGTTACCTTATTGGAAGGTGACCATGGATGAGATGTCTACTCTAGTATCTCAACAGACGTAGGCTCTTGTTCCCCAACCTTTAAATGCTAGTGTAGTCATTTGCCACTAGGTTTACACTACAAAATATTGGTCTAATAGTACTGTTGACTGTTACAAGGCTCGTCTTGTAGCATGTGGCTTTAGTCAAGCTTATAGCTAGATTATAAATGAACATTCTCACTAGTGTCTTGTCTCAACTTCATTTAAATGCTTCGCTCATTAGCTGTCAATTAATCCTGGGAGATGCATCAACTAGATGTCAAAAATGTCTTTTTATATAGTGATTTGTAGGAAAGGGTTCTATCAGAGCAACGTTTAAGGTATTTTTCTCAAGGGGAGAACATAATGTTTCATCTCAAAAAGGTCATCTATGGACTCAAACAAAGTGTATGGGTATAGCTTCAAAAATTTAGTGATGTGGTGATCTGAGGAGGCTTCAAGAGATGTCAGACTGATCATTTTATTTTTCTGAAGCACAATAAAGCTAGGCATATTATCATCACTACCTATGTGGATGTTATCTTAGTCATAGGCTATGATTCTCTTGGTATAGCCAAAACATAGGTGTACCTTGCAACACACTTTGCTACCAAGGACATGAGACGATCATGTTATTTCTAGGGAATCAAATTTGCTTATTCTAAATACAAGGTGTCTCTTTCCTAGATAAAGTATGCATTAGACTTGTTACAGGAAATAGGGCTTATGAGATGTAAACCAAAAGGTACTCCATTAGAATTAAACCCCTCCTTTTAGGATAATGTATCTAAGCTATTAAAAGATCCAAACAGTTATAGGGGACTCATTAGAAGTTAATTAATTTTGACAGTTACTCATCCAAACATTGCTTTTAATGTAAGACTTCTTTCATAGTTTATGCAGCAACTAAGAGAAGTCCATTGGTAAGAAATCACTCAAGTCCTTGCCTACATTAAGAGTACTCCTAGGAAAGGTCTGGTTTATAAAAATCATGGACACCTTCAGGTTGAAGCCTTTTTAGATTCCGGATATATTGGAGATTGGGGCAATTGGAAGTCAACCTCAAGTTATTATACCTATGTTGGAGGTGATTTAGTGACGTAGCATAGCAAAAAGCAAAATGTTGTCTTCTGCTCTAATGTAGAAGCAAAATATCAATCTATGGTTCAAATTGGTTGTGAGATGACATGGATAAAATCCTTTCTTACTGAGTTGGGTTTTGTTGTATCCACTCCCATGGACATGTGTTGTGACAATCAAGAAGTGATATATATTGCTAACAATCTCACTTTTCATGAGAGAACAAAATATATTGAAGTGGATTGTTATTATATTTCAAATTGGGTGATGAAAGGAACTTTGGTTTCTCTATAAACTCCTTTGTCAAAGAAACTGGTGGACATTTTTTCTAAGGTATTGAGTGTAAAAGATTTTCAAAAACTTTCTAACAAGTTAGGTATGTTAAATATTTATGCTCCAACTTGAAGGGGAGTGTTAGAATTAGTATATATATTTGTATAGTTGAGGGTTGTTTGTGAAAAATGCCCAGTATATATATATATATATTTGTGTAATCTCTTGTAATTAGGGTTAATGAATAGATTATGCTTTTCATTCTACAAGCATAAATTGTGCAAACAATCTGGGATTACATTCCTTGCTTTTATGATCTTTCTTTTGAGTTTTCTTTTTCTTTTTCTGTTTTCCTTTTGATTTTTTGAACAAAACATTTGAAGATAATGTTCATTGCCACTTCCTGAGTGTTGCTTTAGGTTACATGTTTTCCAAGGAAAATTTGATTTGTTCCTTTTTTCTTAATGTCCCACCAGCACTGTTGGTGTCTAATCGTTCATCTCTATGTTCCAATTTCTGATTTATTTTGTTGCCTTGATTTGTAGGTTCGCTTGCATCTTCTCACTGCTGTAATGAAGTGCTTCTTCAAAAGGCCACCTGAGACACAAAAGGCGCTTGGATCTGCATTGTCTGCTGGTCTCGCTGATTTCCATCAGGTCTGACTGGATGTACTTATGTTCTATTCATAAACAGAGATAATAATTATATGAAGTGACAAAATAAAGGATGGGTCTGTTTAATTTTTTGGATCAGGTGTTTTTCTTTTTTTTGGAATCTATATTATATTAACTCTATTAATTAATTAATTAATTAATTAATTACTTTTCAGGATGTCCATGATAGGGCCTTACTTTATTATAGACTGTTACAATATGATGTATCAAAAGCAGAGGCTATGGTGAACCCTCCTAAGCAAGCTGTGTCAGTTTTTGCCGATACACAGAGCAGTGAAATAAAAGACCGTATATTTGATGAGTTTAATAGCCTGTCAGTTATATATCAGAAGGTACTTTTCATTTCTTGCAAACTATTTATTTATTTTTCCTGCCTGCGGTTCCATCTACTTAAAGAATGTGACAAGGATTGGTTAAGTCATCTGCATCCTTGTTGATACTATTTTAGGTGCATCTTGCATCGGCTTTGGTTTTCTATTCTGAACTCAAATATTACCCATATATAAAGGAAACAGATTATTAGTGGGAAAGATCATCCATGTGAGTACCAAAAGTTTAACCAATGAGACATCGAAGAGCAGAATAAATTATGATATGAAGTAAATATCATATACCCTCACATATTTTCAATGTAAAACCACTTATCAACTTTGTTCTTTCAATCCTTTTGCAGCCCTCTTACATGTTTACCGACAAGGAACACAGGGGACCTTTTGAGTTCTCAGAAGAACTTGGAAATTTATCTGTGGATGGAGAATCCACTGATGATGTTGTAGCTTCCGAAAGATACGATGGAAGTGGTAATGATTTGCTTCTTGGTACATCTGAGAAGGAAGATGGCAAAACACTTGTTAGTAATGGTTCTGCATATAGTGCACCTGACTATGATAGTTCAGCTGCTTCCCTCCTTGGTTCACAAATACAATCTGAAGCTGGATCAACTCCACAGACCAATTTAGCTATTGATGATTTACTTGGTTTGGGTATATCCACTGCTCCTTCACCTCCTACATTGAAGCTTAGCCCAAAGGCAGTCCTCGATCCACGCTCTTTTCAAAAGAAATGGGCCGAACTTCCCGTATCGCTATCACAGGTCTCTTTTGGTCTCTCTGGCTTTCTTTGATTTGTTTCAAGTTTATGAATCTTCCCTGCTTTCTATGATTTGTTTCATGTTTATAAATCTTCCCTGAATTAGGAAGTTGCTGCATAAGATATATCTACTACAGTAGTAAGGGCATAGGGATACGATTACATATTTTGCTGTGCTGCACCTAGCAACACTAGAAACAGCATCTATTCTTTCCTGGCCCTTAAGCTATCCTACCTTGGTTTTCTTTTCCTCATCTTGATTTGGCCGCCTTTGTAGCAATTGTGGCCCAACCAGTAGATTACTTTGCTACTTTTTGCAGGAATACCCCATCGATCCTAGGGGTGTGGTTGCATTAGTGACACCACAATCGCTGCTTCGGCACATGCAAGGTCACTCCATACAGTGCATTGCTTCCGGTGGCCAACCTCCTAACTTGAAGTACTTCTTCTTCGCCCAAAAGGCAGACGAGCCCTCATTCTTCCTCGTTGAGTGTCTCGTCAACACGTCGTCGGCAAAAGCACAACTAAAATTCAAAGCGGATGATGGTGGTGCTTCGGAGTCTTTCTCTGCCTTGTTCCAATCTGCGCTGTCCAAGTTTGGGATGCCCTAGTCGTGATTGCATATCTCAGCAACTTGTGTCCTCTCCTATGTTAGTCATAGCACGGCAAATCCCATTTCCCAATTAGGATCATTGCCTGTTTTGTATAATCGGCTTATATGTACACAGGCTCGAGTTATGTAAAGTTAACATTTGTACGTGTAGATTGACCGTTTATTTGGTATAGTTTCAAGGACTCTACCTTCAATTTTACGTATGTTCTTTTACAAAAACAAATGTACCTCAGAAGAACAATAGTAACAACCAATGCTTGGTCGGACTGAGGATAATGACCATGAATGCTTTTTCCTTTCATGTATTTTTCTACTCATCTCAAATTATGTAATTTTTAATCTTTTTTATTATTTTTAATCAAGTGATTTTTAGTCTTTTTCTAACGTACTCCTTTACGACAGCGGATGATATTCTTTACCAGCAGAACCATGGCGCCGTTTGATTGCAAAAATGGTAATGAAATAAATGGTTTGTGTGGTGACTTGTTGGGTCGAATTTTAAAATAAATGGTTTGTGTTGTTAACGAAGATTGCCGACAGAATCACTTGCCGTGCTGTTTGTTTGCACACCACACGTAAGAGTGCAGGATCAAAATAATTTGACGAGATTTTATTTTTTTATAGAGATTGAATTAAATGAAAATAAATTTAATGTAAAGTTTTGTGTATTTATTAAAATTGAATAAAATTAAAAATATAATCTATCGATATTTGACAATACGCAATCATAGAAGATCTATTGAGTAGAGATGATAATATAAGGTTGTATGGTAATTACAAAAGTTATGTAAGATAACAAATATAATCGATTTCCTTTTAATTCACAACATGAGATGAGAATTCAATTTTCAATTCTCTTTTACTTACGAAGGTTTAGAATTAAATTTTTAATTTCTTCTTGGGCATAAATGTTGAAATTAGGTGAAATTAAATTTCTTTTAAATCAATTCTGCTAATTCTAGAGGCACAAATACCCTTGGGTGTTTTTTTGCAAGAAGCACATGTGAGAACTATATCAAAGTGCAAAAAGTGTAAACTTCTCTTATTCTATGGATTGTATTCGTTCTTACAACAAATGAATAAACAAATTAATATTTGTGCTCAAGTTGTTGCTTGGAGTTAAAAGGTGTGTTTGTTTAAAAAATAGAATTAAGTGAGTTAGATTCATATTTTAAAAAAAATTATGTGATTTATGATATAAGTTTTTTGGTATACTTTTTTAATATGAAATGTTGAAAGTATTTAATAAATATTATTATACATAACTAAAATGCATAATAATAAATTGAAATATATAGTAAATAGCTTATAAACAAAGTACAGCTATCTTGTTATAACTTCACTCCGATCACTAGCCCTGCCTTTAGCATCTTCCTCCTTGCGATTAAGGTAACGACAAACTATAGATAATTAATTTGGCATTGACCTACCACAATTTTTTTAATGTGATAATGATAATTAAGATAAATCAAAATTTCAATTATGAAAAATTACAATTGAAGTTAATAAAAAATATTTGAATAGAAGCCACTAATAGTCAGAGATCATGCAAAACCTGTTAGAATTAGATATTACTATTACACTAAAAGTTTAAATTGACAATAAGTACTTATCAATCCCTTATAAGTAGTCAATAGCATTATATAATCATTTAAGTGTAACTCAATTAACCACTCCGAGTGTGACTCAACTTTAACCTAACTTTCGCTATGAACGGGTAATTATTAAACTCGTAACTTGACTCATCCTGACCTATGATATAATCAAGTCATCACTATAGTTAACTATAATTTGATTCATTATAACATTCACCGAGTCATCGTCATATTTACCTGACAAAACTTAAAAAAAAGACAAAAAAACTAAATTTGTCTTTTACTCTTCTTCACTTCTACGACAGAGATATCAAATTTAATATTATCTTCAGAAATATTATAAAAATATTAAAGATAGGCATTTGACCTCTGACCTCGTTTTGTTGACAAAGTCCAGGTCATCTCAACTAATCTTACCTTTAAAATAAACATATAGCCATAGGTGAACCAGTAATTCATAATTTTTGGATCGATACAATTTTTTAGGTAAATTTTTTTTTATTTCTTAACTAATAATTATAATAATAAATTTATTTTTATTATATTATTTGTTAATATATATATAATAAAAATTCCTATAAATTTTATTTTTAAACGAACAATATAATGTGAACGGACGGCTGAATGGACGCATTTGCAGTCGATTTTAAATAAAAAAATAAACATGTTTACTTCGCGTTGCAGGCAAAGTGTGGTGTTGTATTAAACGTGTTTATCTATGTAATTATATTTTTTATTATATATTATAATATTTTATAATATTATTTTTCAAATAATTTTTATATTTTTTACTATTTAGTAGTTGTACAACTTTTAAAAAAATATTATCGTAATTTTTTTTAAAATATCATCGTCACATTGATATAATAAATATTATTTTATTATTTTATTATATATTTTATTTATTATTTATCGTAACTTCAAAAAAATATCATCACATTATTATAATAAATACTATATATTATCCTTTTACTTATTTTATTTATTATTTATTACAACTTTTTTAAAAAATACTATAATTACTTTTTTATTATAATTCGTGTAATTAAAAAAAAGAAAGTGAAATACAAACTAACCCACCAAAACACCCACCCAAACACTACCATCATAACCATTTGTGACTTGACTTTGAGATTTTTCATTTTTGTATATTATTTTTTATATTATAAAGATTTTGACGCAATGATCTTTTTTAACCTTCTTAAGATATGTGTCACGTCAGAGAAGTATCACATGAGTTTGTATTATTTGAAAATCTTAAAAAAAGAAAATTTAGAAAAGAATTTCGAATTTTTAGGTATTTATGTATTTTTAAAAATGTGAAAAAAATTTAAATTTTTCTGTCATTATAAGTATAGATTTTTTCTATCATTTCTCACTAATTGGGTTGAAAAATCCTTATAATTAGTGAAAATTTTATTATAATGTATTCCATTTGCCTCATGTGTTTAGTCCGACCTCTCTTGACCTTTACTAATATAGAATTTTTCTGCCATTTTTCACCAATTAGGTTGAGAAAATCTCTAGTTAGCAAAATTTTTATCATAACGTAGTCCCTTTGCCTCATGTCTCTTATCTAACCTCTTTCAAAGACTTTAGTTAAACTTATAGTTACATAAAAGATCTCGACACACCCCTAACTTTCACCTAACCTCCCTCAACTTACGCTACTTGTGTTTGACTATTCCTAACCTCAACATTTGTCTTTCAATGGCTATGCTATGCAAAAGATCATGCAACATCGTTGCAACCATTTGCCTTGATGAAAATTCAACTACTCACAACTTATTGAACTCACATCGAAGTCTATCTTTAACTTCACCTCTCGCAAAAAATCTCTAACCTTGTGAATTCCCGACTCATCTCATTATTATTTATCTTTTAACTTACATCATCACTTAACTCCTGATTCTATATTGATATTGTCTCCCCTTCTGCACCACCACCATGGGAGAAAATGGAGGGGTCAAAGAATTAATAAAATTAAAAATTAAAAAATACATGTAAGTATAAGTTTAAAAAATATTAACTCATGATATATTGAGATGGTTAATATATATAATTATAATGAACTTGAATTTTGTAAAATATTAACTTATGAATTTTGTGAATTAAATTTTGTAAAAATAAAATTATAATAAATGCAATTTAATTTTCATTATCAAGGTATTTTTATTGAAGTTAAAATGAAATTATGTTTGAAATGTTAAAATATAAAATATTTATAAGTTTTGTTTAAATTAAATTTTGAGAATTTTTGCAGCACAAATAGCTTTAAAAACTTTTTTATTTCTTAATTTTTCTTTTCTATTTCTCATATTTCTGACAGAACAAACATGCCCTTAGTTTTCAAAAATAAGAAAGGATGATTGCTATTTTCATCTTCTCTTTTAGTTCGATTGAAGGGTCATTCATGTTCAATTCAAGTTGAAATTTTTTACTAATTAGGTTGTAACTTGCCTCTCTTTAGATTAGATAATTGAATCTAGGATCGAAACAACGTATAGATAGATTCGAAGGATATCATGTTTCAAAAGATATTCATCATTTTTAATTCTAGAATTAAAATGAGAGATTTGCAGGGTGACATGAAGTGTGCACTTTTGTGAGAGATTCCATTTGAAGGGTGAAATGAAATTTTTTTAGGCTAAATTTTTTTAATAGATCAGAGACCAGTGAAACTTCATTTCTGACAAGTTTTGTAATTTTTGAAGTAATAGAATGATAGTAGGATTTTTTGGAACAGGGAAGAGTGATTTGGGTAAAGTTGATTATATTTACCACTTATCTGTGTTGTTACTTGTGTGATCAATTTAATTGAAAAGGTATGTGTGATCTTCTTAGTTAAATACTTAAAAAGACTAGTTTGACTTGTATCAATTATTATTATTATTATAGTAGAGATTTGAAGGTAGATAGATTAGTCTAGTAATTTTTCCTTTTCATGTTAAGAAGATTTTCCACGTAAAATATATATTGGTGTGCTATGCTTGTAGTTTGCCTAATTTTTGATCATTTTTTCACTATTTATTTCACCACTAAAAAGTTGATTTTGGAAGATCTGATCGCATGTTTCTCAACAATTGAAATAATAGGGGTATTTATGTAAAATGAATTAGACGAAATTAAATAGACAGAATTCATTTCTCCATTAGAATTGAATGGGTGAGAAATAAATTTATTATTAAGATATTTGTGCACCCAAGAGAATTGATGAGAATTGAAAAATAGGTGTTTGTGCATAGTAAGAATAAAAGAGAATTGAATTTAAAAAATGTTAAATATTTTTATTTTATTTTTAATTTAACTCTTTGTTTACCATTATATACTTTTTATAAAAGATAAAAATATATAATTTCTACATTTAATCATCAAATGAGTAACATAAATACCATATTAATAAAGTTAAATATGTATTGAAATACAGAATAATAACAATCACATTGTCTTATTATTCTACATTTCTAATATAAAGATACATTTAAAGGAAAAATACATTAACTATCAAGTGAAAAAGGGAGATACCTCACACGGAGAGACAAATAGAGAGAGGAGACAATAAAGAGGGAATAGACAACAACGATGGACCTTCATATGATTGGACAACAACAGTTGTTGTCTCAAGTCTTCCACTTGTAGCAGCTACATCGTGCAAAGGAAGGACAGAGAGAGACGGAAATGCTGGATGATAATGATAGAGGAAGAGCAACTGTGTCATGCGGTTCTGGAAGGGGAAGGGTGGGTCGTGTAGAGGAGAAGAGGAAGGGGAAGGGCGGTCACATGACGAAGAAGGGGAAGGGAAAGGGTAGGTCGCGCGAAGGAGAAGAGTGGTCATGAGGAGGAGAAGGGGAAGGAGAAGGGTGGTCATGTAGAGAAGAAGGGGAAGATGAAGCAGTCGCGCAAAGGAGAAGGGGAAAGAGAAGGGTGGTCATGTAGAGAAGAAGGGGAAGATAAAGCAATCGCGCAAAGGAGAAGGGGAAAGGGAAGCAATCGCGTGAAGGAAAAGTAGGAAGGGAAGTAATCATGCGGAGAAGGGAGAAATGAATTTCGATGAAGGTGTTGGGAAATGAATTCTCAACCTCATATATATATGATTTCAAATCAAAAATTCAATTCATGATCTTTAAAAATGCACAAACACAAAAATTAGACAAAATTAAATTCCACCTAATTCAATTCTATACAATTTTTCAAACACAAACACCCACTATATCACGATTTTTAATTGAAATAATGAAAATATCACGATAATGATGAATTTAAAAAGTGATTGCTTTTAAAAAAACAAGGAAATGATTTATAGCAATTCGTTGAAAATAATTTATACGAAAATAACATTTGTATCGTGTAATATATCATTATTCACAAAATAACGTCATAAACAATAAATAATTATCCAAACATTCTAATCTTTTCGTATTAGAAAAAAAAGACTTTAACTCTTCTGGTAGTCGTCAACACTTTAGCATTGTACTTTCAAATTTCTGTAACAAAACACCAAGAAAAGGTTTGTTTCAATAGAATTGGTAAGAATTAAATTGAAAGGAATTAATTCTTTTTGATTCGAATGTTTGTATGGATCTTTCTTGGTGAAATTTGTTTAATTTTTTTACGAAATTCATTTAAAAAAAAGATTTAAAATTCAATTTTGATCTCCCCTCGTGAATTGAGTAGAATTCCTCTACTCTCTCTCCTTCCACGAGACATCCTGTTGCTTTCACATCTTCCAAAAATTCTATTTTATGAATAGTTAAATTTTGAAATACATTAATTTTTTAGTATTTTTTTAAATAAAAATAAATTCAATTCTATCTAATTTCATCGTATACATAAATACCGAAATTTCAAATTTTATTCAATTATGTAAAATATACAAACACTTTTACATTGAATTAAATAGAATAAAATTTTGACAATTCGTTGTATGATTTGTAGTATAAAATGTTAAAATTATTTAATAATCACTGTAATGCATAATGAAACTAAGAGGAATAGTAAAAAACCCTACGTCACATTTATATTCATGACAGCGATGAACAGTCCTATATATATATAGGACTGGTCTAGGTTTAAAATCCTACTACAACAATTACATAAGTACCCTCCAAAAATTCTTTAGACAAAATCGGAACTACCGATGTCTAGCATTGGTCCATCCAAAACTTGGTTGAGAAAAATCGGAAATTCCGTCATCGAACGTCAGTCCATCCAAATCCTAGTTGAAGAAAAAGCGGAAATTCCGTCCTCCAGCATCAGTCCATCTGAAACGGCACTTCCGTTCTTCACGTTGGATATTTCGAAGCTCCTGATCGGATTTCTAGTAACCAATTCAAGAGCATTATCGATACATAACTTTTTTTAAAATACAAAAAGTTGATTTCTTTTTTGTAAACTTGAATTTAATATTTTGTGTTCATAAGCCTTATGGAATATGAAAAGATTAAGTGATTAATTTGCAGATATTTGTCTTCCATTGCCGGTGATTGCAGAACAAAAGCACACGTCACCGGAGAAGTTGTAGAAAAGAAATTAATCCAGAAAAAATAAAATCAAGGGCATGAAAACTTGAACAATAGACAAAATTAATTCTTGCCTAAAAAAAAAAATAAAAAAATAAAAATTGACAGGAGCTTTACTTCATTTTGTATAAATAGATGGGGGTTTTGGATTTTTAAAAAAAAGGAAAAATGGTTGAGATGAAAAAAGCATTTTTATTGGTTGATTGAAAAGTAAAAGAATGTGATGATTTATTTTTCGTTACTTTTTACGATATACAAATACTAAGAAAATAATGATTTACTTTTGGTTACTTTTTATGGTTCATAGATATCAAGAAAATTGATAATTTAATTTTCTGTCATTTTTTTTATTAAAATTGATAATTTACTTTTTATCACATTTTACCCATCCGGAATAAAATTGATTAAAATAATGATCACATAACGAGACTTCATTTAGTAACAGGATTTGTTAAGATTTTTACTGTATAAAATAAATATTTTAACCATTAATATAATGAAAATTGATGTTTTTACCATAACGGTTAAAGAAAAAAATAGATAAAAAATTTCTTACTTCAAAAATTATGTTGATTAAAAAAAAGTAAAATTTAAACTCACTTATTGTCAAACAAAATCTCATGTGTCTAAGATTTATTGTACAATCAAAAGCGACATAACGAAAAAGTCAAATACTACGAACGTTTCCGATATATTTACAAATATGAGTTCATAATATCTCTATCTTAATTTAAATTAAAAATCTAATTTTCAAAAAAAACCTCGTTATTACTCTAAAAAAAAGTAAACTCAACTATTATAAAAAAACTTTTAATTGACAAGTACCCACAATATTAAGGATTTATTTATGTCTATAAAATTTGTTAAAAAGAAAGTTATAAAATATTTTGAAAATTGCAGAAAGAAAAGATTTCGAAATGTAATAGAAAGTCAAAGAAAAATAAAGTTATTTATGGTAGTTGTAGAATTTATAAGAAAGTTTGTGAATTTAAGTGAAATTAATAGAATTTCAAAATTAATGTAATAAATGTTTATTACAATTATAAAAGTTTATTAACATGTTATATGTATTCTCATGTTACATCATTTAGGCAATTTTTTTAAAACAGACACATTTTACTTTTTCCTATATCCTAATTTATTTAAACATATCATTTACTATTTGTTTTTATTGTCGTTGATACAAGCTACTTGTAATCTATATTTTTAAAAATGTCAATTGGGTCATGCAATATTTGTGTCGTGTTATGTTGTATCTTGTATGATTCTTTTTAACCTAAATATAATCTAATTGGATCGTGTCAGTCAACTATGTTATTGACCATGTCAAATTATATTATGTCAACTATGCTTTTAACTTTATTTAATTCTTAAAATTGATTAGTTTGTTCATTTTAAAAATTTAAAAAAAGGAAATTCAAAAAAAGGAAAAAGTAAATGAAAGTAAAATTTAGAAAAAAGAAAATTTTAAAGGGTCGTTTGTACGTGTTACGAAAAATCTTAAAAATCCAATAAAACCTATTTGAAAATAAAGAAAATTTTCATATAAATTTCAACTACAAAGTTAATAATTTAAAGAAGTAAGTTCAAATATTTAAAATTAAATATTTAATTATTTAACTAATATATCTTTGATGTAAATTAAACAAAATTGATACATATATTTATTACAAAAATTTATAAAATCCTCTCATCACACTTTACTTGATGACGACAATACGATATTGACTGAAATCCTTTTTTTCTATTTCCATGATTGCACAAACCTCTTTAAGGGTCTATTTGTTTGTGTACATTAAAAATTTAAGAAATGAAAATTTTAAAAAAAGGAAAAGAAAATTAGGAAATGAAAAAATTTTCAAGATTGTTTGTACATATTGTGGAAATTTTGAAAAATTAATTTTAAAATTAATATTTCAAATATAATTTTACATTTTCCTTATAGTTACGAGTTTAGTAATAATCAAAGGAGATTAGGTAAGACACATTATGTCAAAAAATTACGTCGTATGGTTAAAATTTTTTCTACGAAATTATAAAAAAAATTTATACATGCAGTGATTAAAAAATTTAAAATTTTTACAATTTTTCCGATATACACAGATATCAGAAAATCTAATTTTTTTTTAAAAAATTTTTCTTTTTCCAATATTTTCAACGTACACGAACCTTTCGTAAATTCACCCAAAGAATGAGTGCATTAAACGCAAGCGTGGCCGCACCGAATTAAAAATGGTCCTGAAACAGTCCAATTGATTCAAAAATGAACGAGTGCGGCGATTAAGATTCGCTGGAAAATTAAGGTCGCGGTACGCAACCAAGTAACGTTGATGTGTCAACGACCGGCGTAGCGTCGAACGGGAGTTTCGTCCGTGGACGGACATGAAGTTTTCCGTTGGAAATGATATTGATATGTTAAATAAACGAGACGGAAAAGTCAAGATTTTAAACAAAAGAGAGGTAAAGAAAGATCGTGACGGAAGATTGTCCGCGGAACGGACGCGCCGCATCGAAAGGTTTTACTTTTCGATTCTTCAAAATGTGGGATTGAGAAAGAAGACTTTTTATCGTAATTGTTCTTTTATTTTTTCAAAAAGTTTAATCTTGTTAAATAAATAGAGAGAATAAAATTAGATTTAAAATATAAAGATTTTTTTTACTTATGGTTAATAGATTTTAGTAATATAAAATTTACGTGATATCAAAATTAAATTGTTCATCAACCTCACCCTTCTACTTTGAGAGTACAGGTGAACGATTTGAGTCGAGAGAAATGAGAAGAAGAATTTTGATAATGAAAAGAGTGAATTGAAGAATGTAAATGTCATCGTGAAAGTAAGAGTATTTCTAAAAATTTTGAGTATAGAGAAGTGAACGATGTCATGTTATATGTATAGAATACTCTAATAAGAAGTTCACAAGTGAATGAGTATGTTGAAAAAAATAGTCTTATATTAAAAATAATAAGTAAAATTGAGACTCTTATATCATTTGTTAACTCTTTCTCACTGATTAATTATTTTAGTAGAGTAAAATCCACAAGATTTGATCTAGTAATATTCATGACTACTTTCCTCTTTAAGTCATCGGAAATATCATTAATCGTTGATAAAATGTACAACAATATTACAATAGCAATGTGGGATAAGAGAACTTTATAAGTTATTGTATTGAATATATGTGTCAATTTTGTTTAATTTACATCAAAGATATGTTAGTCGAATAATTAAATGTTTAATTTTAAATATTTAAACTTATTTCTTTAAGTTATTATAACCATATGATTGAAATTTATATAAATTTTTTTTTTATTTTTTCATCTACGCATAAACAAATTTTATAGAATTTTCCGTAACTCGCATAAACGCCAGATATAACCTGAGAGTCACTTGTTTTTATTATATCACGTAAATATTATAATGTCATTACATAATTCATCAATTATTTGCTTAACTTTTAGGTTCTTTACATATTTTAATAGTGTTACATATTTGTTATTTTCTTTCTATATATTCTATTCCAAATATGGAAATTTAACAAGTTTAGACTTATTAAAAAAAAAAATTAGCAATCACAATGTTTGTTTTTTAAAATATAAAACATGTAATAAACAAATAAATAAAAAAACCATATTTATTTATAAGTTTTTTACTATACATATTTATTTTTTATTATACATCAAAACGATTTATAATAATATTTATTAAATAATTTTAACATTTTATATTAAAAATTATTAAAATACTTACATCTTAAATCATATAATTGTTTTTAAAATATAAATCTTACCTTATCTATTTTTATTTTTTAAATAAACACACCTTCTCGAAACTTTCCATCTTACGTTTCCGCGGACGAAGTGCCCGCCAGCTAAAAAGTACGAGACTTCAGCAATAATAAATAAATAAATAAATAAATTCAATTTTCTCTTACGAATCAATGCGTCCGAGTAGTAGATGGTCTTCGGATCGTCTACACGACTTTAGACTTGAATTTAAATTAACAATTTAATAAAATAAGAAAAATAATCAATTAATTTTTTATCGACATTTTCTGTGTAAAATGTTTTTTTTTAAAATATCATGTTAAAATAATTTTACTGCACTACTGAAAATCAACTTTAAGATTATAAATTTTAACGAAAAATCTTAATAACAATAATTTTGATCGTACAAATGTTAATGAATGTTGATTAAGATTTAATAATAATAATAATAAGTTAATTTTTTAGTGACAGAATATATTTCTAGTAGTATTTAATTTTATGTCATTTATATATATATATATATATATATATTAAAGAAAGATTTAAAAGATAATAAAGAAAAGATTAAAAATATTGTTATATGTTACGAGAATCTTAATAAAAATATCTATAATTTTTTATTAATAAAAATGATAAAAAAATATTATTATTGAGATTATCGAATATAATATTTTATAAGTGTGAGTTTAAAAATATCAATTAGATAATAGAAATTATAATGTATATGAAAAATAAGACCAACATCATATTATTAGATAAATTATTAAAAATTTAAATTATTAAATTAAATTAAGATAGACTAAAAAAAAATAACTTTAATCATACGATGAATATTTTCCATAATAATAATAATAATGATAATAATAATAATAATGATAATAATTGCATTCTACCTGCTGCCACTTTACTCTCGCGGTCCGCGTTGTCTTCCTGTTAAGTCAAGAACCAGATCTTGCTCTTTTCTTCGAACTCTCTAGGTTTTGCACCGCCGATGGCGGCGACTCCCTCGTCGGCGCCGCCGCCCACCGCCCCCCCGACACCACCGGCGGCCTCAACGCCGCTCGCCGCGCCGGTTATCCCATCAGCCCCGCCTCCTTCCAACGCAACTGTCAGTACACCCCCACCGGCAACCCCCTCCACGCCGCCTCCCGCTGCACCGTCGGTCCCGTCAACTCCCCCTCCTTCGACCTCGCTCTCTCCACCGCCACCTAATAGCACTTCCCCCCCGCCGTCTAATAGCACTTCCTCCCCGCCGTCTAATAGCACTTCCCCCCCGCCGTCTTCGCCGTCGCCAAGTCCACCGGTTGGTGGGACGCCGACTCCACGGACGCCTACTCCTCCGAGTTCCGGGAAAGGGAGCAGGTCGTCGTCGTCGCCGCCGCCTCCGCCGCCGTCTGGGAGTAGTCCACCGAGTTCCGGTGGTGGAGATTTGAGTTCGACGTCGACGGCGCTGGTGGTGGGGCTTGTCGCGGGTGGAGCGGTGCTGCTGGTGCTGTTCACGCTGGCGTGTGTTTGTTGCAGGAAGAAGAAGAAGAGGGATGGGCAGTACTACGGAGAGCCGCCACTGCCTCCCCCGAGGAAAGGTATCTGTTTTTTCCCTCGCCACTCCTTCCTTTTGTAATGTTTGTAGATGTTCGTCCCCCTGTTGGAACGTTTTGTGACCATTGATCTGTTGTGTTTTTAAGAAGAAGTTCTAGGAATTGCTGATTTTGTGAACTATCATCTTTGCAGAATATGTTGTATATTGGGAGGTTTTTTAAAGAGAAACCCAAGTGATTGATGAGAGGGATGACATAGAGATTTATTTATTTTTTTTAATTTTTTGGATGACATAGAGATTTCTTCTACATTAGGTATTGTTTGGTTAAATGTTTATAAAACAATGATGTTTTAAGAGAAAATGTTTATTTTGATAAGAGAAACTGTTTTACAAGAACCCATTGTGATGTAGTTGTGGAAATTTAACCTTTCTGAAACTTGACCAAACAAAGATTATCTAAATTTTTTGTTATATATCTGCTCATTTTACATTATCTCAAGTTTCTACAAGATTTCGTGGGTTATGTTAGTCACCTTACAAAAATTTTCCTTTGTCATTGCCCATTTTAGCTGCGGACACCACCTTAAACATTGAGGGGAATCTTCCATGTGTATTTTAGTGGCCATCTTGTAGCATTTCATGATATTGTCAATTCCATAGATTTTTTCCCACATTATGTTGAAAACTTATCAATTCAGTGTGTACTTTTTGATACTTCATTGGCGTTATTGCAGATTACGGTTTTGCTGGACAACCCCAGAGTTGGCAGCAGAATGTTCATCCACCAGAAGATCATGCTATCAAACTACCACCTCATCTATCTCCTCCACCAGCACATGCCTCGCGTCCACCTCAACCACCACCACCTCCTCCTCCTCCCATGTTCAGCAGTAGTGGGGCTTCTGGTTCCAACTATTCAAGCTCTGAAACTCCGTTACCTCCACCATCACCTGGTATGGTGCTTGGTTTCTCAAAGAGTTCATTCACATTTGAAGAATTGGTGAGGGCAACAGATGGATTCTCTGATGCCAATCTCCTCGGTCAAGGTGGATTTGGTTATGTTCATAGAGGAATGCTTCCTAATGGAAAAGAAGTTGCAGTAAAACAGTTGAAAACTGGCAGTGGGCAAGGGGAGCGGGAATTCCAAGCTGAGGTTGAAATTATTAGTCGTGTTCATCACAAGCATCTTGTTTCATTGGTTGGTTATTGTATTGCTGGGGTAAAGAGACTGCTCATATATGAGTTCGTCCCTAATAACACATTGGAGTTTCATTTGCATGGTAATATTTCCAATCATGCTTAATGACTTTGACCCTGTTTATAATTTCATTTTAATTGCAAGAAGTAATTGAAGCTTTGCTTTAGATCATTTTTTTATCCTCTATGATTAGCTTTGATTGGTCAAAAAGCTTTACTGGTCATTCATAGTTTTATCAAACTTTGCAGTGTTAGATGTGGCACTTATGTATAAAAAGGGACAAAATCAGTGCACAAGACTCTCACTAATGTGCCACTTTTGCATGTTCCAAATAAAATTCAATGAAGACTTTTTTCATAGACTTCATGAATGTGGTTGTTTGAAGTTTATTTTATAGTATATACTACATATATAGTTTTCTTTATGCTAATAACATATATATATATAGATATTCTAGATAACAAACTCCCACATTAAAACACATTTGAATTAGTTTATATACATGGTTAATGTTACTTTTGATATCAGTTTCTCCCATATAAAGCCTATAGCATTTTCTGCTAAGTTACAACTGAGTTCTTTTACTACTACATTGTAGAGAAAGGACGACCAATTATGGGGTGGTCTACAAGGTTGAAAATTGCTTTGGGTTCTGCAAAGGGACTTGCTTATCTGCATGAGGACTGTAAGTTGCCATCACCTCATTTGTATAATTTCACTTATAGTCTATAAGTTTGCAGCATTTCTAAAACTGATTGTCTGTATTGCAGGCCACCCTAAAATCATACATCGTGATATAAAGGCAGCCAATATACTTCTTGACTTTAAATTTGAGGCCAAGGTATTATATGGTTCCTTGACAATCTACCGTTATGACAAACTGCAATCATCTATATTGTCATATTATTATACTCAACAGCAAAAAAAAAATTATTTTCCAATCCTGCACGTTGTCATGGACAGAAACTTGTACTTTCAGAATGTATCATATCTTATAGTTTTTCTTAAGGCAAGTTCGTGATTGACAGGTTGCTGATTTTGGGCTTGCAAGGTTCTCAGCTGATAACAACACACATGTCTCAACCCGAGTCATGGGCACTTTTGGGTAATATTAGTTTTCAATCGTGTTGTTTGCTGGTGCATATGTGTAACATGTTTTTTATTTTTAGAATACTAATGAGGCATGAATCTACAATTGCAGTTTTATCTTCATGTATATGTCTGTTTTTCATTTTTGTATCATTATCATTAGTTATTTGATTAATTATGTTCATTATATGATGCTTCCAGTTATTTAGCTCCAGAGTATGCATCGAGTGGGAAACTCACAGAAAAATCTGATGTGTTCTCATTTGGAGTCATGCTTTTGGAGTTGCTTACCGGTCGACGGCCTGTTGACTCTACCAACACTTTCATGGATGATAGTTTGGTGGACTGGGTAAGCATGCAAACATAGTTAATTGCAATAACAACAATTCATGTCATAATCCCACTATATGGGATCAGCCAATCTATGTTTAGTTTTTTCTATATTAATTAATTTTCTTCTCCCAGCTAGTAAATCTTTTGGCTTCCTAAGGATTTATGACTAAACTATATAAGTTGATTTTCTCTTATCTTAACTTCAATTGATGGAACTTCTACTTTATTTCTAATAAAATCATTTTTTAACTTATCCGTTGTAGTATTACTACTCATCAATTTAAACTTTATTTCTAGTAAAATCATTTTTTAACTTATCCGTTGTAATATTACTACTCATCAATTTAAACATTCACATCTCTATAGCCTAATATTTTGTACATGATCGAGTTTTACAATCTGACATTCTAAATTATAAAGTATAGTTAGGCAAATAGCAATTTTATAGAAATTTCCTTTAATTTTATAGATATCCTCCTATCATATAATACTTTAAAAGTATTTCTCTACTGTATTCACCTTATTTTAATCTTATGAATAATATCCTTTATAATTTATCCATTGTTATTTATTATAGATTCTAAGCATTTAAAAGTCGTTACCCTTATAAATTTCATATCCATCTGATTGTATACCTTCATCATTATTTTTATTTTTGTTGAATCTATGCTCTATATAAATTTGGAACTAATTTTTGCTTTACTTTCATCAACTAAAATTATGTTATCAACAAATAATATATACTAAGTTATTTCTCCTTGAATTTTCTTATTTATTTCATTCATAATAAAGGCAAACAAGTATAGGCTTAGTGAAGTTTTTTAATATAAACCCATATCTATTAGAAATTCTTTAGTTTCTTCTCTTATAGTTTTAACATTAAAGAGTTTCTCTTTCATACATGCAGACATAATTAATTTCCGCATGTTAAAGCTATGTTTGCAGCATTTCATATGTTATTTTTTATCAATCTTTTAACCATTTGTTCCATGACAACATAGGCTAGGCCGATATTAACTAGAGCATTGGAGGATGACAACTATGGTGCCCTTGTCGATCCACGGTTGCAGCACAATTACAACACTCAAGAAATGACACAGATGGTTGCATGTGCTGCTGCTTGTGTTTGCCACTCTGCACGGCGTCGACCTCGCATGAGTCGGGTACTTCAAATGATTTATAATCTTTGGATAGGTTTGTTGTGTCTTTAGAAAGTACTAGAAATGATGAAAAATTTGATTTATTATTTTTTATCATTTTTTACCATTTTTTTTACTTTTCAAAAGTACAAATCTCTCATTTCTGTCCAATTAAGATGTCTGAATGTCTGATGGATGGGTAAGGAGAGATCCATGTTTTTTTAACTTGAAGGTCTCATCAAAATACACTTTTTTTTTTTTTTTTTGAGTTTTACCATAGGTTAATGTTTTATCTTATCCACAAACATGCAAATTTGGATTTGTATAGAAATACCACCTCTTTTCTCAATCATCAATTTCAAAAACTCTCAGATTGTGCGTGCTTTGGAGGGTGATGTCTCTCCGGAGGATTTGAATGTGGGTGGGAGGCCTGGACACAGCACCGTGTATGGCTCATTAGGTAGTTCCGATTATGATACCAGTCTGTACAACGAGGACATGAAGAAATTCAGGAAACTTGCTCTCACAAGTGAAGACTACGGAAGCAATGAGTACGGCCAAAATGCTTCCGGATCTAGCTCTGAAACTCACACTCGCGAGATAGAACGGGCGTGGATGAAGAAGGAAGGATAGTGGTGGGGATTCATGTGGTGTGCAAAGACAGAAATATACTTACCATCATGTTGTAAAGTCCTTTTCCATTCCATTAATTTTCTCTGTTAATGTGGTGTTAAAACTTCATTATATGAGTCAGAATAATTTTTGCTTTTTTTTTTCTTTTCCTCCCTGTGTCTATCAAAGTTTGATTCATTATTTTCTTCCAAGAACCATGATCATGGAAATAATTAAATGAAATTTGATGATTCTTCTTTTTCCACAGGAACTTGGTCTTTGTTTGTGTAGTCTATTTTAACTTCAATTTCAGTTATATATGAACTATTGTGTGTATCATTATTGTATAAATTTTTAAATATAAATTCTTATCTTATAATTTGTTATATAGTTTTAACATTGTATCATCATTTATAAAATTACTTTTAACTTTGGTTTTTTATAATTGTTAGTGTTGAAGTTAAAATTAAAGTTTTGCTGACAAATGAAATTTTGGGTTTATTTGTGTGCGTAGAATTAAATAAAAATAAATTGTTAAGAATTTATTTTTTAATTAAAATTGAATTGAGTTGAATTAAATTTAATATAAAGGTATTTATGTGTTTGATAGAATTGAATAAAATTTAAAATGTTAGTGTTTGTGCATATGTTGGAATTGAACAGAATTTAATTTATTTTTAATTTAAAAATAGTAAAAATTTAATGTATTTTAAAATTTAACTATTCATAAAATAGAGTTTTTGAGAGACACAAGTGTTGTAAGATGTTCCATTGGGAGGAAGAGGTGAAAAAATTCTGCTTAATTCACAAAGAAAAAGTTAGAATTTAATTTCAAACTTCTCTTTTATATGAATTTTGTTTAATTTTATAAAAGAATTAAATTTTATTAAAAAAATTTGAACAAATATATAAATTAAATAAAATTAAAATTTTTTCAATTCAATTTCTCGGTAAACTAGAGTCTCAATCTGTACATACATTTTGACCTACGGTGAACTAGAGACCTTCATAGCTGTCCCTTATTCTGTGTATTATGTTCTCCCGTTTTTTACTTTTGTAGTGATTGGTTGTAGCTTTTGAGGTATTTCAAAAAAAAAAAAAGGTCACGCGGGCGACCAAATCTATCAAGAGAGTTCTTAAGACTGTATTTGGGTGGGTATTATGATAGGATTGGTTGAGTTTCATGTTTTTTTTTAAATTATATGGTTTACAATAAAAAAAATATTTTTTAAAAAGTTGTAATATATAATGAATAAAATAAGTTAAAAGATAATATATAGTATTTATTATAATAATGTGATGATAATGTTTTTTCAAAAGTTGTGATGAAAATTAATAAAATATATAATAGAATAATGAATAATATTTATTATATTAATGTAATTTTTTTTGAGAGTTGTGATGATAGTGTTTTTGTAAGAGTTGTTATATCTAATAAATAGTAAAAAGTGTAAAAGTTATTTGATAAATAATATTATAGAATGTTGTAGTGTATAGTAAAAAATATAATTATACAGTGATAAACGTCTACACAAATAGAGCCTAAGATAATGAAGACTTTGCATAGTCCCCTTTTAGTACGTATTAGGTAGAAATGTCAATTGGGCCATGCTAGCACGGCTCAGCATGGCCTAGTTAACACAGCTCAGCACAGCTTGACATGGTTTAACCATATTGGTCAATGACACGATATGAAAATTTTTTTGTGCAGTGGGTCATGCTTGGGCCAGACCCCTAAGTATTTTATGTCATGCCAGCACAACACGAATTCTAGCACTAAATAGGCACAGCTCGGCTTAGCACGAGACTACGAGGTTGGTTGTCGAGGGGGGGGACCGGTCGCTAGGGTGAACGGTCGCGTGCACGGGAGGGGGCTGAATGAGTCGTGTGGCCGGTGGGGGGGACGGGCCGCTGGGTCACTGTGCCGGCCGTTGGATGTGCAGTCGGCAGGGTAAATGGTAGCATGCACGGGAGGGGGCTGAACGAGTCGTGTGGCCGATGGGGGGGGGGACGGGCCGTAGGGTCATTGGGCTGGCCGCCGAGTCATGCAGCTGACAGGGTGAATAGTTGCGTGTGCAAGCGAGCAGGCTGGGGAATTGTGCTTGAGTTGACCACTGGGCATTGGGTTGACAGCCAAGTCGCGATGCTAGGTCCTGGGAAGAAGAGAAGAAGAAGAAGAAGAAGAGGAGGAAGAGTTGAAGTGCTTGAGTCGACCGTCGGGTCATTGGGTTGGTTCTTAAGTAATTGGGCAGGTAGCTGGGTTGGAAGAATAGCTGAAGAGGGGAGGGAAGAACTGTGAACTAAAGAAGAAGAAAGAAGAAGAAGGGAAGACCGAAGACTGGAAGAACTGAAGTCTAATTCGTCTGAACTAAAAAAGAGAAGAAGAACTGAAGAAGAAGAGGAACGAGTGGTCGGTGTCACAGCTTGCAAGGTGCAACAGTTGGGTCCTCGGGGTTGGTGTGCAATAGGTGGGGTGTGCAACGAGAAAAACGTGCAACGGCCAACGGATGGCCGGTTGCTGCATCCAACGGCCAATGAGTGGCTAGCTGCCGCGTCCAATGGCCAACGGGCAGCATGCTTCCACGCAATGGGTGGCCGACTACCGGGTGAAACGGTTGATTGCGGCCTCAACGACTCAACTAACTTTTCTCTATAAATTGAAGGAGTTGGGTTTTGTTTTTCACCCAACTCACTCCTCATCTCCTCCACTCTAAATTCTTCAAACTCAAATCTCAAATCTCAATTTCTCAAATTTTTTCACTCAAGTCACAAATAATGGCTCACTACCAAGGTCAAAGTTCTAGTGGCTATAGATATTTTCAAGAAAACTTTCTTGAAGTTGAAGTAATGCTGTCAATGGAGACTACTGGAGCTTCAACTTCAATTGTGCCGTTGAGGAAGTCTCGGAAGAGAGCTTCTATCTGGTCAAAATACACAATCATGATAAAAGCTATGACAGACGACATAGAAGAGGAGCGAGCCTTCTGCAACCTCTATAATGCCGACTTCTCTTGCAAAATGTCTAGTAGTATAAGTCATTTAACTAGATATATTAGTACATGTGAAAATAGGAATAAGGATAAAATAATTCAAACCCAATTTTCTTTTACTCTTAAGGATAGTGTTAGCTCATGGACTTATGATTTTGAAAGGGCTAGAGACTTGCATGCTAAATTTATTTATTTATAAGATTTATCAATAAGTTTTAGAGGAAATAAACATTTTAATAATTATATTAGTAAAACATATTGTCCACAATATAAACGCATATCTAGAAATACTATTAGGTCAGATATTATGAATTCATTTAATAAGCTTAGATTAGAACTTATTAATGTTATGAGTAGAATAATTATATGTATAGCATGTACTTTAGATATTTGGTTGGGTAGAACTAAGGATAGGTACATAGCTATAACTACACATTATATTGATCAAAATTAGATTTTACAAAAAAGATTAATAGGATTTAGAAAAATTCAACATCTACGTACTACTGAAACAATTTTTGCAAACATTATGGAAAATTTTGATTTATATGAAATTAGAAATAAAATAGGTAGTATAACTTTTGATAATATAGCTAATAATATTGCAATAATATCAATGTTTAAAACTAGAATAAGTTTACCAAATGGTTTTAAATTATTTCATCAAAGATGTATGTGTCACATAATTAATATTATTGTACAATCAGGTGTAAAAGAAATTGAACTTTATATTAAACTTATTAGGGATGCTGTAAGTTTTATAATTAGTTCAGGAAAGCGGTAGCAATAATTTGATGAAACATGTGATTCTTTTCAAATGCCACATAAAAAATTCTCTTTAAATGTTCAATATAGGTGAAATTCATTATATTTAATGTTAGAAAGTATATTACCATATGAAATTCTAATAATGTTTTTGTATAATCGTCATCACTGTGATGCTTATCAACAACAATTAAATGATGATCATTTTAAAATTGTTAAATATTTTGTTGAATTTTTAAAACCTTTTTATGATGCAACAGTTAGATTATCAAGAATTTATTATTCTACATCTGTTTATGTGTTGCATCATTTATATGATATTTCACGAACTTTTAATAAATATGAGGTATATCCATTTTTCCAACCAATAGTGAATAACATGAAACAAAATTTTTAAAAATATTGGAATGAAATCCCTACATTATATATTTTGAGTGCATGCTTAGATCCTAGGTGTAAAATAAGATATGCTAGTAAACTAATTAGGAGAATACAAATGAGTTTAGGTGTAGATTTAAGATTAAATGTTACTACAATAGAAGAACAATTAAATTAAATGTTTGATTTATATATACAAATATATGGATTAAGAATAGAACCTTCTTCTCCACCAATGTCTATAATACTAGAATTAAATGTTGGACCATCTTTAGATTCATGGGCGTTTTTACAAGATCCAAGATTTGATGAAGAAGATATTCCAACATTATCATCATACAATTATAATCCTATACTATCTAGACAAGAATTAATTACTTTTAATTCAACGAATCACCAATCATTATTATTTACTCAACATTTTAACTTAAATACATTTGATGTTCTAGATTGGTGGAGGTAATAATCACTGATTTTTCCAATATTATCAATAATGACAAAGGATTTATTAACAATTTCAGTATCTTCAGTAGCTTGTAAACATGTTTTCAGCATAAGCGATAACGTGCTTGATGACCGAAGATGCAAGCTTATAGAAGATATAATAGAAGCATTAATGTATATAAAAGACTGATAACTTGTTGCACTCCGTGAATAAGATCAAGTTGAAGAATTTACTGAGCAACTCACAAACTTAAATATTTCATAATTAAAACATTGTAATTTTTATTTTTCAATTTGTAATTTTTTTTAAAATTTAATTTAATTTTGTTGTAAATTTTTTTAAAATGTAATTCTAAATTTGTAATAATGTAAATATAAAATATGTAATTCATTAATAAATAAAAACTTAATTTAATTATATGTATTGTTGTCTCATTTATTAAGTTGTTGAATACTTGAATGTTGAATGAATGTTGTCATGTTCATTGTTGAATTAAATTTAAATATTGATGGTTGAATGGTCTCATGCGCGGGCAGGTAGCCGGATCATTGGGCCGACAGTTGGGTCATAACATTGGGTCCTGGGAAGAAGAGCCGAAGAGAGAAGTGGATTGTCGGAGGTGGTGAGGGGGAAGGCTGTGCGGGCCGGCAAGGGGAATGGTCGTGGGGTCGCGGGAGGGGGGGGCATGGTTCGCCAGGTCATGTGACTGGCGAGGTGAACGGTCACGTGCACGAGATGGGGGTGAATGGGTCGTGTGGCCGACGGGAGAGACGGACCGCCGGGTCATTGGGCTGGCCGTTGAGTCGCAACGCCGGGTCTTGAGAAGAATATTGTTATTTGTTAATTAAATAATAAATTAATTAAAAAATTGTGCCATTAACTGACACAAATAGTGTTTTGTCATGTCACAGGTTGTGCCTGGGATAGCCTAAGCTAGCCTATTGGTGGTGTGGGTCGTGCTGGCATAGCACGATTGACACCTCTAGTATTAGGTAGTCTATCAGTGAAGTCGGTGAAAATGGTGGAGTGTTTGGAAGGAGGAGAAGGTAGATCACTTGTTCTTCACCAGCAACATTGTCTATAGTGTGGTGCTCAATACAAGGAGGTACATTGTGTGTATTTGGAAACATTTTCAATAAATGTAAAAATTACTTTCAATGTTATAATGATGTGGGTGAATTTCCAAAACAATTTTTTCATCTTTTCTCCCATATCAAAAATCACACATGTCATTACCTTATTTGGTAAAAGAAACACACTCAATTTTACCAAACACACCCAATTTTACAACCAAACCCACCCAATTTCAACAAACACACTCAAGTTGATTCAAGTTATTTGTTGGTCCATTTGGAAAATATTACATTTTGGGGGTTTTGTGCTTGACGGAATTAAATTTGGAAACAAAAAAAGATTTCTTTATGTTTTAAATTTTCTAACGGACAGAAATCAGAAATTTAACTTTACTGATTTTCATTTGACAAGTCTAATATAAAAGAAAAAGAATTTTTTTGATTTCTTACTTTTACCCTCTAGAAAAAGGGGAAATCTCTCGTCTACTGCTCTCCTTCTGCACTTGTGTCATTAATTAGATTGAGCTTGTAATGACAAGATATATAATTTAGATATTGCAAATTTTTGTTATGAAAAAATCAATTTATGTATTTTACTATCAAAATCATTTATGCATCTTATTATTAAAAATCATTTTATGCATCTTATATATAAAAAAATCATTTTATTGAAACATAAGTCAAGATAGTTGGTGCATACTTTTTTATTCATAATTTTATTCAAAGAACAGATAGATTTATTAGAAGATTTACAAGATGAACTATAAATTGGCATGAATGTTGAGACAGATAGACAACTTCCTAAAGAAGATTATGAAATAAACATTATTACAGGATTGAATCAAGAGTAATGCAAAGAAATAGTAGATAAAATGCATGAAGATATTGCTATGCTTACGTGGAATGGAAAAAATATTTAATTCATTTATTTATAAAAATTTGGATATACCAAATTCGTAATTGTTATAATGATTATTATTGTACTACAATTACTAGTTATGTAAGAACCTTGTTATATATATTAACAAATTTACAAAAATTTAATTTATGTTTATACTTTCTATCAGACAATAATGCTCTTTGTTTTTTGATTTCTGTTTGTATTTTTTCTCAAGCACTAACATCTCCTTTGTGATCATAGACATGTAAGTTATTGTAATTGACCATCAACATGATGTGAAAGAATTTTGAACAGTTATAAAGTTTTTTTTGTGTCTCATGAACAACTAGAGACAAGGATATCAACATTTTACTGCATATTTATTTTTCAACTATTGAAAACTTACTCCCACAACCACCACATCTCAAAAAATATTGAGGCATGATGATGTCAATAGCATTTAATCATGGTTGAACCAATGGTTCATCTCAAAAAACTGAAAACAAAGAAAAGCCTGTTTTTTTTTATTGTTTTGTTGGTTTTGAAAATTTTTGTAAGTTACAAATATCTGTTTTAGATGTAAATGTTAGATGGTTGTTTACAAATTTTACGGTTTTTTTTTATTTTAATGTTATCCATGATTTATACACTCATAGTTATCTATGATTTGTTATCCACTCTATATTAATGGTTGTGTTCTGATTTTAATGTTATGGTTGTTTTCTGATTTACTATTTGCATTGTTTAATACATGAATAGTTGTAGGTAAAATGGCTAGTTCAGATAACCAAAAATTTGAAAGGAGTTATATATATAAGTTGGAATGCAAAAACTGATGAGTTGATATTGAATATTCTTAGTGAAATATTGTTGAACGACATAGGTGGTAGGACCAAGGATGGAAAAATAAAAAGAGAAACTTGGAACAAGGTTATAAAAAGATATAATGAAAAAACAGGAGCTAATATTATTCAAAAAAATGTGGATAGTTGCATCAAAATATGGTGACTTATGTACAAGAACTACACAAAGATTGCAGGACAAAGTGGATGTGGTTGGAATTGTGTCAAAAGTACTGCAGATATTTCTCTTGAAATATGGAATAGCTTCCTACAAGTTAGATTTATATGGATAATTTGGATAAAATTCTTTTTGATCTTTCATTAATGCATTTGTTTACTAATGTTTTGTTTTTGTTTTTAAGAAAAATACTGAATGTACATCATGTAAAAGAAAACCTTGCTTGATTTACAATCAGTTAGCAATGATTTTTGCAACCACCATTGCCCATGAGAGTTATAATAAGGTATTTGAGGATGGCACACAAACTCAAACTGAACAAAATAAAAGAGATAATATTAATGAAGAAAATTTTTCTTCAATATGCACTTAAATTCCTGTGGATTTAGAAACTGATATGCATTCTACGCCTTCCAGTGTTACAGGCTCCAATGATTGTCACAAGAAAAAAAAGCATGCTGAGTCCCATGAAGTAATGGTTATCGCATTTAATAAAACAATAGCTACATTTATGACATTATGTAGGTGTTCGTGTCAAGTGAAAAGAAAATGAAAGAATTTATTTCCCAAATATTAATGTTCGTGTTGTTTGGAATTCATTTCTATTCATTTTTGCTACACTGTTCAGGTAATTTTACGTGACAGAAATGAAACCTCGATGGATTAGACGTGAATCGTCTGGAAATCGACACACACCGCACCCTCTCTTGCCCTTGCGCCCTCTCTCGATCGTCACCACAGCCCACGACCACCCCCGCACGTTGATGACGCCCTCCAACGCTCTCTTCGATGTTGCCCTTGTGAGCTCTCTCCGACGGTAGCCCTCTCTTGCATGTCTCCTCTCCTCTCTCTCTCTCATTGACACACGAAGGTGCGACAACCAACTGATCTTCGACCTTGCCCTTGTGCAACAATGACCTCGCCCTCTCTCGACACACTTCTCTCTCTTCCTTCCTCTCCTCCAATGGCACACGAAGGTGCGTTTTTCTTTTCTGATCTCATTCCTTTCAAGCTTCCAACAATGTGTTGATTCAGATCTAAGAATGTATTAGCATAGATCCAGATTTTTTTCATTGATTCAGATATCGTTCCTTTGAATAGTTCCATCTTGTTGTTTTAGCATTGATTCAAATCTCGTTCCTTTCAAGCTTTGATTCAGATCTTGTTCCTTTAAGCTTCCTTTCAAATAAATATTCTAATATTTATTAATTTTTTAATATTCATTTTCCTTTAAAATTCATATTTTTATATTTATTTTATATTATAGTAATATTATTTAAACTATATGTAATTCAATTCTGTTTAATTTCAACATATGCATAAATAAGAATATTCCTAATTATATTCAATTCTAAGAGATGCACAAATAGCTTTACGTCAAAATTCATTTCTGTTCAATTTAATTCCATCGTTGAAATGAATTCCCATTAATTCATTTCTGACCAATTCTACATGTATAAACACGCCTTATGTGAAAAAGAAAATGCAGGTAACATGAAGAGATTGGATATATTACAAGAAATGGCTACAATTCAAAATGATAAGTTAAATCATGTAGGGAAAAAAGAAGATGAAATACCTAAGGATATTGTTAGAAGAAGAAGATGAAGTATCTATACAATATAGGTGATGGATTTTTAAAGGTAAAAGGTGACGGATTAGGTCTATAACTTTTCTATGTTTTCATATATATAGTGAGTCATGAACATGTTATTTGAGCTATTTGATCTTTCTAAGACTAAGAGGATGTTTGTGCCATCTGGAAATCAATGAAAACAAAAATTTAGAAATTTTTTCATTGTTGAAATATTAAAAATCTAGAATATTTTTAATTATTTTAAAATTAAATATAAATTTTCATAAAGTGCACAAATGGTCTTATAAAAATTTTCATTTTTAGATTTTTAATATTTTAATAATAAAAAATTTCTATATTTTCTTTTTCATTGATTTTCAGAGACTTATAAGGCAATGACTTTATTAGAAAATCCAACTAAACAAGTACAATTTTTACGTGTACCTAAGGAAAGAATAGTCCAATGGTTGATGTTTAAATTAGATGAAATGTAATGTTGAATAGTCCACTTATTTGATGTTGTACAATTAAACTTTGTATGTTTCTTTACAAAATGATTTTGTTGAAGGTTTACCATATTTATGTTATGTATGTGTTTGTTTTATGTGTTACTCATTTTGGTCAACGTCTATAATATTTTTGTTGTGTGTGTATATATGCCTTTACATAATCCTTCTTTGTAGGTTGTTTAAAGATGACCTAGGATTTAATAAGGATATTCTTAGAAGAAGAAGAGAAATATGTTCGACAGTGTCGAATAAGATTAATGTACATGTGGTATTTACTTGCAGGATGATAGTTGTAGCAAGTATTATTTCTATTAGAACAAATCAAATTTATAGTAAATAACAAGATTACATTAGAAGATTATTAGATCTGTCACTTCCAAATCAAGCTTATAACTATCAAAAGATATATAGAATGAGCCAACATGTCTTTCTAAAATTTACTAGTTTAATGAGAAAGGAAGGAGTAATTAGTGTTAGCGACAACATTTTAGTAGAAGAGAAGTTTGCTATGTTTTACTTGGTATAATGTACTCATGTATCTTTAGTAATTGCTATCAAACTATTTGTTATATTTCAAACTATTTGTATTACAAACTACTCATTGTGTTTTAAATTCTTTGTATTACATCTTTCGTGTTTCAAATTTATCAAAGCACATGTATTTGGTAATGTTAAATGTATTCAATTTAATAACTTTCATGTGTTGTACATTATTTTCAAGTAGTACATAATTTATAAATTTCTAAAAAAAACTTTAATTTTTTAACTTTTCGGACTTTTTAACATGCACAAATACCTCTTTATTTGGACTTTTTGTTTCTACTTTTGTTTCCGTTTCATTATGAACTTTCCATTTCTGTTTCCATTTCCATTTTCATTTAGCAGGACAACTCCCTATATCATGTAGTAAGTCTAGTTTGTATTTTTGTTGAAGAAGAAAGAAAATTTCTAGAATTTGAGTGGGAGACCTCAATCTGATTTAGGTTGAATCTACTATTGAAATTAACTTTTAGGCTACGTTTGGATAACCCACTCTAACACTTTCGGAGGGGGTAAAATTGATTTTCTCCTCGTTTCGTCGCCAAACACCTTTTTCTCTGTGCTCGCTTCTCGAAGAAGCGTGTTGCCATTGTGCTCGCTTTCTGTTGGTGAAAAAATTACAAATATCTTAAAAAACCGGTCGATGTTAGATTTACCATGATTTTTTGTTTTTTTTTGAATTTTTTAAAAATGTTCAAAAATTATAAAAAAACCTACGAATTAAAAAAACTACGTTTCTCACAAAAGTTTGTGGTATTTACCTTGGTTGGGAGGCAAACACAACGAATCTAGTCCGTTGAGCTTTCTGGTTGCAAACTCAACAGACTTGGTCCGTTGGGTTTGCAAACTCAACGGCCTTTTCAGTTTGCTTTGGTTTGTTGGGCCTTGGGCCCACTTTGCTTGTATGGTTATTTTGTCCAAAGGTTTTGGTGTGGTCCCCTTATCTTTTGTACTATTTTCACTTACTTTGCATGTAGTTTTGGTCTAATGAATACGATTGTGATGTGTATTCTTAAAAAGGAAAATTAAATTATAAAATAATATTATTTAAAATATATAAATATTAAAGAATATGAATATAGTGATAAAAATTAAAATTTTTTTAAAAGTTGAAAGTGGTATTCGTGAAAAAAACTTATTATTGTCTGTCACCTTAATTGTCTTTGAACTTTGTCTTGGTACGACATGATTAATGTCTAATAAAAAAATTAAAATAATTCCTTAAGACAGTATGTCGAATTCTTTATAAATTTAAAATTTAAGATTTAAAATTAAATCTTAAATTTAAGTGTAGAACTCACACTTCTTGTGGTTCTATTTCAATAAAAATTTTAAAAATAAAAATACGAGAGACATCAACACGTCTACATTTATATCACTAAAAAGCAATATCTTTGGTTTTAATTTTTTTAAGTTTTTAAAATATTTTTAATATTATTATTACTATAAAAATTTTTACGTATAAATTTTTATCACATAAATTATTATATAATTTTAATTTCATTCACAAAATCAATTCTAATTTAACTTTTACCTAACTTTCTAAACTAAGAAAAACTATTTCGCCAGAGGTTTGTTATTAATATTACGATCTTAGGTTCAGAATTTCACATACGTAATAGAATTATTTTAAAGTAATAATTTTTTTTAAAATATAAATATATATTTATATTTATATATTTTGTAATAAATGTTTTATCAGAAAACAGAACAAATACCTCCTTCTGGTCGGGTTCATTTAATTATCGTCCACCACGAAAGTATCCGTGATCCGTCCCCTTCTGTGCCCGTCGCTCCCTTCGCTCGGAACACAAACCCTTGAGATCTCCTCTCTCCGAGGTCCCAACGTCCCTGCCCTTGTGGTGCCATGGCGTCTCGCCGTCGGATGCTTCTGAAGGTCATAATTCTCGGTGACAGCGGGTGAGATCTGCGTTCGATTGCCTCCCTTTCTGCCGATTTTCTTTCCTCTTGTTGTCTGTTGTCCTTGCGATTGATTCGTTGACTGATTGAATTGTTGCTGGCGTTGCAGCGTGGGGAAGACGTCGTTGATGAATCAGTATCCTTTTTTGTGCCGTTTTTAGGGGCTTGTCGTGTGTTGCCGTGGAATCGTTGTCGCGTGCTGATTATTAGGTTTTTGTTTTTGTTTTTGGCCTTAAGATCTGTCATTCTAGATATGTGAATCGCAAGTTCAGTAATCAGTACAAGGCCACCATCGGGGCGGATTTCTTGACGAAGGAGGTCCAGGTTGATGACAGGCTCTTCACTCTGCAGGTCAAGTTCAATCCCCAACCTAGTCCGTATTTTTACTTGGTCTTGTTTACCTGTTGATTTTGGCGTATTTAATCATTTTTTATTCGCAAGATTGCAGAGTCTTTGAAGTTTAATTGATACCGATTGTGTTGATAGCTGTTCGTGCACATGTTGTCATCATCGTTTTAGAAAAGAAAAGGGCACGGCTATTGTTAATTTTTTGTTTATTTTTAGGTCTAAAATACACACATTTGTTTTCGGAAGTGATTGTTTAAGCCATCGTCAGAAGAAATTCATTTGTTTTCAGACGTGATTGTTTATAACTATATTTCATTGTTATTCTCGTAAAATAACACTTGATTGTCTTTCATAATTTTTTGAAGTGAATTATCCCCTGCGTACTGCTTTTCAAAAAAAAAGAAAATATCCTTCTTTTCCGTGTTTCTTGCATGAGTTGACCGCACCAACTTGCCTCAATTTCTATAATGGTCTTTGTAATATTCAAGTAATGGTTTGTGACTTTGAGTTGGCTTAAAACAGCCCTCTTGAGATCATAATGAGATGGTTAATTGCACCTTGTTGTTGTTACTTGATTTGCATTTACATGTTAGTAGCCTTTATTTTTGAACAAGAAGAGATAAGTTGCTTTCACTTTTCAGACTGATTTTTAATTAGAACATTATAGTTTCCACTAAAGTGATAACAACAACCTCAATAATCCAATCCATAATTTCACTATGTAGGGTTAGTGTATCGTATGTACTTTGGCTGTTCTCTTCTTAATCTTGATATTAGCATTTAATACTAACAATCTATGCTGTGTAGGTAAGTTTTCTTTTGGAATAAACTTACAATCTCTGCACTTTCTTTGGTCTGTTTTTCTGGTAACTAAAAAATCTATTTGACTAGCATTTGAACTCCTTCTAAATTTAATTAAATGTTTCTCTATTTTCCTAAAACAAGTATAGCTACTAAAAGGTTGCAAGCTACATTAAACTCTGGAATTGAATTTTCCTCTTCATTTATATATTAACAAAACCAAATTCTGCATGTTTTCTTTCATATCCTATATTTGTCTCTCCTATATGACGATTTAGGTCCCTTCCAATAAAACTCTTTGAATTAGTTGGTGAGCTGTGAATTAAACTATCCAAATATTTCCCAAATTTCTATTTAATAGCTTCTTCTAAACCTATTTATGGAGCACTAAAGTGATATTGTAAAAAAAAATTATTTTAGATTATTCAAAATTAGGAATTTAGCTCAATTGGAAAGTCTATTTCAATATGGTCCTCCTTGTGATAAAATATTCAGTAAGAGGCCGAGTTTTTGTAATTATTACTACCTTTCATTTTGCGTTCTTTCATATCTTTATACATAATGATTTGTGTGAGATTTGGTTGAGGAAAAGTGATTATTCCTTGATTAGGAGTGAAGATATAATATATACGGGGAAAATGGACTCCTATATAAACAAATATCCATTAACCTAAATACAAGCTCCAAACACACTAATACAACCATATAATATTAAGCTTCCCTCAAGTTAGAGCATATATATCTATCATGTCCAACTTATTACACAAAGACCCAAAAACAACAGCTCCTAATCTCTTTGTGAAAATGTCTCCAAGTTTTGAAAGTGTAGGGAGTGGAAATTAGGCTTTTCATCACCATTTCTCGAATGTAATGTTAATCCACTTTAATTTTCTTTGTATGTTCATGTGAGGTTGAATTATTAGTTATGAAAATTGCAATGTAGTTGTTAAATGCATATGCATGGGGCTTTGAGGAGTAATCCCAAGTTCATTAAGTAAAAGACTTGAGCCACATCATCTTGTAGACTATTCATGTCATGGATCTATACTTGACTTTAACACTGGATCTCAAAACTATATTTTGCTTCTTAGTTGGCCAAGTAACTATGTTGCCACCAACATAAGTGCAAAAACTTGAGGTAGATCTTCCATCACCTGCATATCTTGAGTTAGAATATGCTTTTAATCTTTGAATGCCCATGTCTAAGGTATGTAAGCCCTTTTCCTAGTGCATTCTTAATATAAGCAAGTGCACAAAGTGCATTTACTCAATGAACTTTCTTAGGTACATGTATGAATCAACTAACAGTGAGGTAAATCAATTTTCCAATCAACCTTCTATATTGTTTTGGTTCTTCTAATTCCTTAAATGAATTATCTCAAAAAGGAAGGATTTGGTACTATAGGTGTTTTTTTAGGTTTGCAATTTAAAAGACCCATCTCCTATAATAAACCTAAAGAATATTTCCTTTAAGATAGAGCCATTTTCCCTTGTGCGTATGCAAACTGCATCTCACAAAAATACTTGGTTTCCCCATGTCTTTAGTAAAAAAGGACTTCTTAAGGTAAGCCCTTGTATACTTGTTTGCCTTTGCATCATTGCATGTCAATAGAATGTCATGCAAAGGTGAACGATCCACTATACATTATTTGAAGTCGCCATCATTTATAACTATGCTAAAATTTTCAAATTATATACGTGAACTCTATTTGAGATCGGAAATTGCCTTCTTGAGTTTGCATATTAAATGCTCCCTTTGAGCAACATACCTTAAAGGTTGGTTCATGATGACTTGTTCTATTTTTTTACATCTAATTGATGTAGCTCTTATGATTGATTGATGACGAGGAAAAAGAAATTTAATGGAGTTTAGTTGTGCAATTGGTAAAAAATATTCAACATAGTTAGTTCTATAAGTTTAAGTGAAGCCACAAGCAATCATTTGTGCCATGTATCTATCTACTGAACCATTTGACTTGTGCTTAATGGTGAATATCCACTGCAAAGTAATTACACTAGCCCTAGTAGGACAAGATATCAAATCCCATGTGTCAGATGCACACAAGACCTCTACTTCCTCATCCATAGCGGCTTTCTAATGTAGTAGTTGTAGTGCCTCTTGATGGTTTCTAGAAATAGATTTGGTAGAAATGGATAGGGAAAACTACAATAGGCTAGGTTGAGGTGATCATATGAAATAAAATTGGAGAGAGAATGTGAGGTACAAAATCTTTTACGTTTCCTTAAGGCAATAAAGATGTCAAAATTTGAACTAGATATAGCATGTATGCTAGGATTTGCAGGCATATCCAAGGATGGTTTGATTGAGTGAAGAAATTACAAGTGTTGCTGATATACCTGCAATGGGTGAGATGTTGGTTGCCTTCTATCCCTCTGTCATCATTAATGGACATAGGCATTGGTAATGAAAGTGCATCACTAGGAAGAACCTCAACATCATAATAAGGAGTAGATTTAAAAAGGTAACGTTAGCAAAAACATAATATCTCTTGTATGGAGGATAAAAACACCTATACTCCTTTTGAGTATGTGAATATTCAACAAAGACACATTTTAAAGCCCTAGAAGACAACTTATCCAAGCTTGGAGACAAATTTTGAACAAATGCAATATACCCAAAAACCTTTGGAGGAATAGGAACTAATTAAAGTCGGGATCAAGGTGGCAAAGAGGGAATTTCATTGTTAAAAGGTGTTGAAGGCAGACAATTTATTAAATAGGAAGTTGTAAGCATAACATCAGAACAAAGATACATAGGCATTTGCATTTGCAATGATAATGTACAAGCAACCTCAAGGAGGTGATGATGCTTCCTTTTAACAATCTCCTTTTGTTGAAAAGTACGTAGACATGTAGTTTGATGGATTACACCAAGAGAAACACAAAATGTTTCAAAATCACATTTTAAAAATTCAAGAGCATTGTCGAAAGCATTTAGTTGTAATTGAAAATTGAGTTTTTATTTCAACAAAAAAAATTTAATTACATTTAAGACAATTTGATGATATTTTAATGAGTAAATCTAAGACACTTGAGAATAATTATTGATAAAGACTATATAATATTGATTACTAGAGATAGAAGAAATGACTAGAACCTAAAATATCACAATGAAATAGATAAAATTAACTCTTACTAGGCACTAACTGAAGTTAGTGGAAGATGGTGTTTCTCTAGTTGACATGACTTACAATCAAACAGAGATAGAAATCCAAAGAAGGGCTTGTTGCAACTTACGATATGATTGATATTTGAGGCAATAATATCATAAGAGTGATGACTTAGAGACAGTCCACAATGCAACTAATCCACATTGCAGATCATTATGAACAAGCCTATAAACACCATTTCCTTGTCTACAACCCAAACTAATCCTCATCCTCATTTTCAAATATTGAAAGGTACAATGGAAAAGAAAAGGTGACTGAGCAAGAGAGTTGGACAATTATAGAACTAATGAACTAAATTTATAGAAAAGTTAGATACATAAAAAACTTTGTCAAGTTTGATGTTAGAGGAGGCTTGAATTGGGTCAAGTTGAATGTGAATGGTGGTCCTTAATTGACAAAAGAGCTGGACTGAAGAACATTCAATTATGAGACTTGGTAATACCACAAGAATGAGTCATCACTTGGGAAGAAGGTGATGGTAATCAAAAAAACATTCAGAGATTTGTGCTTGATTTCTAGATTGAAGTTTCCGTCTTGAGTGAAATAAAGGTGTACATGGAGAGACAATGTGGATTTGGTTTGCCTCAATATCTCAAAATCTATGTAATACATGCTTATTTTGGATTTAATTTAGATAATTATTAAATGATGGATTGATTTTCAACTTTATCATTGCAGCTGATTTGTGGATGGTGTGTTGCAAACACTCCACACATGAGAAAGATTGCTGTCAAAATTTTATCATAGATAGCATCAATCAACATCTAGATGTGAAAGAAATTGAAGCAAATTCAATTTGATACATATGAACAGAAGTAAAAGATTAGTGATGCAAAGATTAAATGATTTGGTCTTTGTTTATTGTAACTTGAGACTCTAAATAAAACACATCCAAGAAGGTGAGGACAGAGACAATTTAGATCCTATGGGTCTTGCATTCATTTATCAAGATTGTGAAGATGATCCATTTGTTGATTGGATAGTAGAAAATGGATTGAAGTCCAAAACAACCATTGGATCATGCTTTCTTTTTCCATTGGATTGAAGTCCAAAACAAAATTGAAGTTGTATTCTTTGATAATGCTTTGACTCGGTTAACCAAATGTTTTGAAATTGTTGACATTACAACTAATGCATAACATGATCTTTGTATGTAGGGAAAAATAAATCTTTTGAACATTCATTATACGTCAATTATGCTCTGTAAAACTCTTTTAATTTTGCAAGAGTTTTCATCAATGAGTCAATCAGATTGACACATTTTTATATAATTGTGTTTTATGTTTAAAGTTTAGACTTATTGGTGCACTTTGAAGGGAGAGTTTTGATATAATCTAACACATAATATATTTATAGATGAAAATAAGTAGAGAGATATGATTCATGTTGCCAACTGTATGGTGAAGATAAGAGCTTGGTTGTATAACCAATTTCAAATTTTCAGGCTCAAAGGTCCTAGCACATAAGCTGTATGTTCTTTTTAGTGCAAGAAGAAGTGTTGAAATTTATTTTTTTAGATGGGTTTAAAGTTCTTTTTGTAATGCCGTCAAGTTCATTTGGTGCTGTATTCAAATTTCAAATTTAACAATTATTTTGGGAGTCTACATTCAGATCTGGGACACAGCTGGCCAGGAAAGATTCCAGAGTCTTGGGGTGGCTTTCTACCGTGGAGCAGATTGTTGTGTTCTGGTTTATGATGTTAATGTTATGAAATCTTTTGATAACTTGAATAACTGGAGGGAAGAGTTTCTGATTCAGGTATTTGTTAATTATGCACTGTGTACTAGTTTTAAAATTGTTATCCACATGGAATTGAATACCTTCTGGTTGTCTCTCCAGGCTAGCCCATCTGACCCTGAAAACTTTCCCTTTGTTGTGCTGGGGAACAAGATAGATGTGGATGGTGGCAACAGCCGGGTGGTAGGTGACATCTCTCCTTTCATTGAATTTAATTGTGATGCTATTGAGTCTTTCAAAAAGTCAACATCTAGCACATGAAGCATGAGCTGATAAGGTGATAATGCAGGTGTTGACCCTGTGTTCCTTATCATGTTCATCTCCAGGTTGCATGAGCATTTTGATGAGGCCAAAGTTAGAATGTTGTTTGTTAAAAAAAAAAAATTCAGGATTTTTTTAGTTATTTCCTCCTACTTGTGGGCTTCCTCTCCACCTGCTGGTGTGTGGACATTCCTCTTCACCCACCATTGGGTGGATGCAAGCTATATGCTTTCGTCTTATTAGAAAAGGGGTAAAAATTTTATTGTTGATTTGTTAATTTGCACTCGCTTTTATCATCTAGATTTCTCAGAAGAAAGCTAAGGCATGGTGTGCATCCAAGGGTAACATCCCTTACTTCGAGACATCTGCTAAGGAAGGATTCAATGTGGAAGCTGCTTTTGAATGTATAGCAAAGAACGCACTTAAGAATGAACCTGAAGAAGAAGTGTAAGTACCTATGCTTTACACCGTACATTGCTTCACGTAGTAACTTTAGCCCAAAAGAGCGATAAGGGTACAAACTTCATTTATCGTTAAGAGGTGCAGAATTAAACACACAAACCTGATCTTATCCGTTAGATGAATAACACTTGTTCACCTTATTTTCGTTCAATTGAGATGAACTTTTTGTCGATGTGGTGACTCACTTCTTGGCTTTTGCAGGTACCTTCCTGATACCATTGACGTTTCTGGTGGACGACAACAGCGCTCCTCTGGCTGTGAATGCTAGATTGGTTATCTTGCTCCGATTTGTTATACCTGAATCCAATGTGGTAGAAATAATTTCTTGTGAAAGGTCAATTTCTTTTGCCATCTTTAAGGTTAGGTCGCTCTGAATAACGGTTGTGCAGATTGGGCTGTTTGTCACTTTAAGATAACAGGAGAAATTTGCATTCTTTACATGGAATGTCTTTTAGTTTTTGTCATAATGAAAAATAGCAAATTAATGGAGTATTTATAAATTGGTTTCCCACTTTAATTGGAATCTCTTCTGGAAGTGCTAATCTAAATCTCTTGTATTGGTGGTTTGGAATAAACACCAATAATTCAACTCATGTTTTTATCACATGGAGTTTGACAATTCTTTTTCTTTCATGTGTTTCTATTTATGAACAAATTAGTAGTTAAATTATGATTTAATCAAGTAGTTTTAGTTTCTTTTTACTTTTTTTAGTTCATTCTCTTCTAGGTGGTATATCCTTTGGTTTCTTAAAGATATGAATAAATTCCCTAAGTTGATTTTTTTAATCTTCAGTTACCTAAGTGTATACTCTTACTAATCAAAGTTTATGTATTGCAAGTGCTAATTTAATTTTGGTGCCACATTCCTCCCTTTTTAAGGTGTGAAAATCTTTGCATATTTTATGGAGAGCTCTTAGTTTAAGAATATTACACTCAATGTGTGCAATGCTTTCTTCTTGTTTTCTTTTTATTGTTGAGATTGTCATTTTTAAATGAATTATTTGTAGGATTCATATTTGCGGAGAGTTGGCAGATTTATACAATTAGATGTTTATTTAATGTTAAACTTCTTGCTTTATCTAAACTTGAGATCAACCATGAAGGGATGAATCTGTGGAGTTAGCTGGTTTTGCACAACTCAACAATAATAATTTAAGTTCTTCTCTGAGGAGTGCTGTTTCATATTTGCTTTCCTTGTCCATTGTTACGTTAATATCTTATCATATGATGTGATGCCAATTAGGCAACATGCTGTTTCCAAGATATGCAAAAATCAATGTGATTTCAAAAATGGAATGAACAGGGGCATTATTAATCTTGAAGCATTGCAACATATCTCTTGTAAATAACAACGGGGTAGTGTTAAGATTTATGTTGAGTGATTATGACAAGGGACTAATGATGTTGAAGGTCATAATAGATCAAATCATGGTTAATTGTAAAGAGATGTTGATTATGTCAAATGTTACGATGAGTTAAGCCACAAGTTTGGTAATCATTTGCTTGTGGTGAAAGTCGTAACGGAAGTTGAGTCATTTAAATCACACTTGAATGTTTGTATGATATTGTTGATCACTCATAAGAAAGTGTTAAATTTTTATTATTAATTTGATCTTGACAAATGGTATTAAAGTCAAAAGTTGTAGATTTAAGTCTCAATAGTCAAGGGGAGATTGTTGAGTGACTATGACAAGTGGTTAATAATATTAGAGATCATGAAAAGTTAAGTTATGGTTAATCTTGGTGGGAGATTAATTATGTCGAAAGTCATGATGAAGTAAGTCATGGATCTAACAATCACCTAATAGAAATCATAGGTGGTGGAGGTAGGTTGTGATGGAGTCACACTTAAAATGGTGAATTAAGTTACACTCGAATAATTATGTAGTATTGTTAATTACTTATAAAAATGTATTAAATCTTCACTATCAATTCAAATTTTAAATGTAGTAGTAGCATTTAACTCTAACAATTTATAGATAAATTATCTTTACTTTTCTCTTTTGAACTTTTGGTTTGATACAAACTTTTTTTTTGTAACAAATACAATAAGTTATTGTCAACCAATTATTTTCTAGACCCAAACAATACGATTCAGTTCTGGCTGATAGATGATGAAAGTTACGCGAATAATCTTTGTTTCCGTGATAATGATAGAATTTACTTTTAATAAAATTTTAACTTTGTTGAAAATCATTGATGTCCTTGTCTCTGATTAATCAAACCATTGCAATTGGTCTTTGTGCTTTTTGGCACTCTTGATTTAATCGTCTCCGTTGCAAAGATGTCATTTTTGTGTGGGTACTCACGATAATTTTTGTTGGCAATGCCTGTATTGAATTTAATTTTAATATATCCTTGTGTAATATAGTTACATGATTAATAAGAAAAATAATGATACATTTGAAATAAGGTGTGCAATTCACGGGAGACAAAACTAATATAATGAAAATAAATTTAATGTACTAATTTTAGACAATCAAACTAATTACTTATAATTTAGGATTTAAATTTTAAGGTATCAAATATAAAATGCAAAATATCGTTTCTTATTGATTTGAAAACTCAAAATTACATTTTTAAAGTGATAAAATTGTCTCTGATATATGATTTTTGTATTACACAAACATATCAATGAGCCATGTTAGGTTGGTACAACATGAATTTTTTTTAGGTATGATACTATTTGTGTCATATCTGATCGTGTTTGACCATTCAGTTAGTGACTTAGGTATGACCTATTTGAGCTTGTGTCGACTTGGAGTTTAAAATTTTTAATTATTTTTTATTTTATTAAAAATTGATATAACATTAATATAATTTATAAATATTAGAAGATGATTAAAAGTGAGATTTAAACTTACAATCATATATTATCTATTAACAAACTCAAACTACTAAGTTACACATCATGTATGCAACTTAATAAAAGTATATTAAAAAAATACAAAGTTTAAAAAATGTACCAAATTATTTTTATGTGGTACCGTGTTTATTTACTCACATACCAAAAGTAATTTGTGTTTTGTTAGTATGAAAACACTAAAATGTAGTTTAGGTACGATCTGTTAAATTATATCATATTGGTTAATGACACGATATGACCAAACTAAGTCATGTTGACCTACTTCAACATGACTTCATTGACACTTGTAATATTACACGTGTTTTCCTGGAATCAAGCCATAATTTTGATAAGCCTAGTCTCTAGTAAGGTGGTACCATGAAATTAAATTAGAAAAGTTTCATAACTTTCATTGAATGATTTGCTGATCAAGTAGTTTGAAAACAGAACACAACTCACTCCAAAACCTCTCAAAGAGTCCATCGTCTCCAATTCAGCTAATGAAACCTCTAAAGACTTTAGTTTACATTGACAAAAGGTTTATCTTAACGTGTTTTTTAAGTGTTGGACTCTTCTTCCTATTAGATTGATTTTTTGAAATGAATTTTTATAGAATCATAATAAATAATATCAGAGTTATACAACTCGATAAATCTACTTTTGCTAGAAGGAGCAATTTAAGGTAAGCTAATGGTGTATTCACATTCTCCACTTTGACAATTTTTTCCCCACTTCGTCAATAAATGATATTTTGTCATTCACGTATCCAACATTAGTATGTTTCTTGAGGTAACTTAAAAAAAAAAGAAATAGATAGATTTTTGTTTAGATAGACAAAATTTCTTTTAACTTGGGTGAAACTTTTTTTAACTTGGGTGAAACTTTTTTTGACGGATACTACGACAGATAAAATTTTCTCTAATTTAGGTAGAACTTTCTTTGGTAGATATTTGGATGGATGGAATTTTCTTTGACTTGAGTAGAACTTTCTCTAATGGATATTGAGATGGACGGAATTTGGCAAAATTTCTTCGATTTGGTTATTTTAATTAAATTGTAAACAAATATTGTTTAAAATATATAAATGTTGATGTGATAAGAGATATGATGATAAAATAACGAGAAGAGTAAATCGAGAAATGTGAATGTAGTAATAGAAATTGAAAGTACTTTTGGGAACTTGAGTGACGTTCCTAAACAAAACTTAAGAGAAGACCTTGAGCCTAAAGTAGGCTACTGATGAAGTCATTAATTTAAATTGTTGACTTTTGTTTCACATTAATAGAAGATTATCTCTTGATATGCTTTTTAAATTTTAAATTGTTCTTTCTATCACATCATGTATATTTGTTAACAGTGTATTTTAACTTCGAACACTAGAATAAGTTTGAAGTTAAGTTTCGTTACCAAACAAAATTAAGTTATATAGTGAATTATAATATAAAAATTTATATATAAAGATTCACGTAGTGACAATGATACATAATAATTTATACAAATTTGAAATTAAAAAATCTTTATCAAAAGAACCACTTCATCTATTTTTATTAAACTTCGTTTGGTTCAAAAACTCTAAATTTAGTTTCGCACAAATTCTTAATGTCATTGTTACTACCAAATTTCAATGTACTACTTTAATTACTATACAACTTTAATTTTATTTATAAAATTAATTTTAATTTTAATTCTATTCAAATATCAAAATTTACCAAAACTCTTCCCAAACATATCAATCCGGCGCTCCATCTCATACTCCAGTCTCTGTTATCTCAGCCCTTTTTTTTTCTGGCGAAAGAAGTATGTGTGGATAAGAGGAGCTGAGATGGTCCTGCTGTGTGGACTGGGAGAGCGTGGATTCCCAGGCTCCACCAATCCCTCCCTTCCATCCCTTCCCCATCTCCTCAGAGCCCAACCGAACGCAAATCTCGACCTTGGTCACTCACTGCTCTTCTTCCTTCTGCGGCTTCTCCCCATCTCCCGTCGGTGCTAGTCTTCGTCCTTGCTTGTTGGTCGGTGTTATAGGTGTGTGTGTGTGTTTGATGCAATTGGGTTTCTGGATTCTATTGCCGTTTTTACTTGGGTTGGGAGGAAATGCTTAGCTTCTGTCGCTGCTTCTAAGTTCTTGATGTTGGGTTTCTGATGGAAGAGAAAGTGTTGTGATGGGGCGTGATTAGTGCTGCCGGCTGTGGTATGGACGGTGATTAGTGTGGGAACATGAATTTAATGTGGGGAGTTCTCGAGGCTTGTTGGGTGTTTTTCTCTGCTGATAATGTGGGTGTGTTTGACTCTCGGCCCTCCTTTTCCCTTTTGTTTGCTTTCGTTGGTCTTTTCCTTTATTCTTCTGATAATACTTGCATTGTTTCTTTCTGCTCAATTGACGTTGAATTATTCATTTGTGGTGTGGGGTGGTGCCCACTGATTATTTGCTTTTGTCAAATCTGTGGTGTCATCGTTTTGTAAGCTTCAGATACCTCTGCAAGTATGGTATTTGTTATACGCCATCTTCAAATGGATGCCAATTATGCCTTCACCCCGAATTTATCCCCTTATGTAGTATGGACTTTGTTAACATATGTCAATGAAGTGCCAAGAATATTTGTTTTGGAATTTTATGTTTTTATCCTTGTGTCTTGCTTTTCCCCATCAAGTTCAGATTCTGCTTTTGTTGGGCAGTTTGCTTTATTAAGAAGAAATAGAAAAATCTCATTCTGATCATAAGTATTCATGTTGCTGTCGTTTAGATCTAGTACTTTTCAATGAAAAATCCAGGTTAGGAGTTTAATAGAAGGGTGCTTGATGTTATTTGTTCAATTTTATATGCATATACATACAATTAATTGGAACTCAACCTAGATTTGGAAAAATGGTGGTCAGATTGATCACTCCGGTAGCCTCACATATTGATGCTTCATGTAATCTAAAGAAAACTGTTTTCCAACTGAACGACTACAAAAAGTCTGCATCCTTGCAATTACCAACATAAGTGTCTTTGCAATCGTTTTAAAAATTAGCATATACTCCCATAAAGTTCATTATCATTTTGTTGCGCATATATTCCGTATCTTTTCTGCAATATATTAGGCAGGAAATTGTTTTTTAATTAAGTTTTGTGCTCATTTTTATCACATCATTTCTTGTAGGCCATGAATGGTCTCTTATCTGCATAAGAGAGGTAATTCTTTTTCTTCTGCATTGTAACAGATGCTTTGTGGTAGGCTTACATGTAGTAGATTCACAAAAGTGAAAGGACACTTGGGAGCCTTTAATTTTTTATGTTATTTGATGGTTCTGAATGCTAAATATGCCCAGAAAAGGAACGATTGAATCTTTGCTTACCAAGGTATGAATAAGTTTGGTATGGCCGTTCACACTTACAACTTTTTTTAGTTGCTACTTATTCTCCATCATCAATCTTCTTGTTTTCTAATTTTAGCATTCCCTGATGAAAGCTTTCACATTTTCCTCATCAACATGTGAAGAAATACTGGCATACCACAACCTGTCACAACTACACTTGAAACTTTTTCAGCTACATCCACAACCAAAACTTCAGATCTTCAGTTGTTACTCATGAAAAGTAATCAAATACATAATAAAAAAATCATTTTTAATGAAATATAGTGGAAAAATGAAACTCTAAAATAGTTATGAAAATACATAAAACTATAGATAAACAGCACTGATATGATTTGGAATTCAGATGAATTTTGCCAATACAGTTCAGTTTCCTAGCTAACCAATCTGATAAACTAAGACTATCAGTATCAAATGGGTTTCAATGGAGATTTTGGTCCGTATTAGTGAAATTTCGATGATTTTGGTTCTTGGGGAAAATTCAATGACATGTTTAAAATTTTGGCTGAAATTCATTGATATGATTGGAAATCTTCTTCAATTTGCTTACCTGTTGCAACTGTCCTTACTCCTCTCCATTGGATCTCTATGTGATTTTTTTCCACAAGAACTTCTCTAATCTTCTATGGATCATTAGAGGCTCTCCAACAGGACCAACACTTCATTTGTGAAGCTTTTTTGGTATGCATTTTTTGTTATTTCTGTTGTTCAAGCCTTGGTCTTATTCTAAGGGTTTTTATATATTTTTTCAATAGTTTGATATAATATATAGATTTTTCTCATTCTCTATGATTTTCCTTACTGATTTTATCTTCTTTTGATTATTTTCTGAATTATGCTGGATGTTTAGATATTTAAGTTATGATCTATGCAGTAATGCTTATTTCAGTTATACACTTGTATTTTGATTCCAATTTTTAAATTTCTTAAACTATTAATTCCATTTAATTGATGTGTACTTTTTGGACAAAAATGTTGAGTTTTGAAAACTAATGTGTTATCTAAAATATTTTAATTATCAAAAAATCCTAAAAATTAAATTAAATTATTTTTGTGTGTAAGCCTTTAACTTTTCCTAAATGTTCAAATCTGAAATCAATAATTTTCAACCGAAATTTGACACTTCTGTACTTTTACATCGTCTCTGTTGAAAATTTCACCAATACTTGATACATTTCTTTTTTTCCTTAGGATATGGAAAATCAATACCGTGTTTATCCATGATATGATTCAGAATTGGAGATTCAACAATTTTCTAAAATTTAGGCTATGATTTGGTTTGGATATGATATGGAATAAAAAAATGTATTTGAATATAAATATTTAAAGATATAAAGCACTGTAATACTACATTCAAATGCTCCAAAATTGGAAGGCATGTAAGTCATATATAACTTGATTGCTCAAATAAACATGCATAAACATATCATAAGAGTTATCTCATATTAATAATACACAGCTACAAAAATTATATGTCAAATCTATGTTGTGTTCCCAATAAGTCTGTTATGCCTGAAGCAAATTCAAATTATTTTATGTTAGGAATGGCACTAACATGCCACATGCTGTATCTAAAATGAATAATAGAGAATCATAATAGTCATATCTAACATATTGTGTGCAGTGTGATGTATGTTTAGAAGAATCTGTGCTTCTCAGTAAATAACGTGAACTAAAATCATTTGAAGAAAAATTCTTTGTGGTGCCCAACCAAAGTTTAATTTTATCTTAATGTAAAAATTCTGTATATATATGTGTGTGTGTGTTTACGGCAACATGCATCTATTGGCAATTGTTGGATGACGTTACTTATAATGTGGTGCTTATTCAATCAAAATTATTGAGCAATTTACATTTATACCATTAAAAATGCTTCTAGCTACATGTATAACGTTCAAAAGTAGTGGACATATAATATTACAATTGTAAAAAAGAGAAAAAATAATATTATTATGACATTTTTGAATTAACCATATTTAAAATATAACCCATTAAAGTAAAGACTTTACCACCCACCCACCTCTTCCTCATGCACCTCCTCTACACCCCCACCTACTCCACCTTTCCTACCTGTCCTGCTCCTCTTCGACTTCTTCCATCTCAACCTTCTCTACCTCCACCTCCTCTAGTTATCAGTGATGGCTCTGATCATTGCTGATGTGTTCAATGAACCCAACTACAACATTATGAGGCTGTCCGTGTCCATTTTGTCTTCCACCTCCTTTAGTCATTGATGATGGATCTGATCATTGTCAATATGTATAGTAAGTTTGATACCAGCATGATGAGGCTACCTACCTCTATTTCCCCCACCTCAACCACCTCGTTTGAACATAGATGAATGTTCCAATCATTACTGTTTTTGGTAAGCTTGATGATTGCATGGCATGGCTATCCAACTACACCTACTCCATTTTCTCCCCACTTTCATCACCTCCTCCTCCTATCATCCGTGATGCTTTTGATCATTATTGATGTGTTTGATGACGTTGTTGATTTAATGAAGAGGCTATTGGATACCATTCTTGTTGGAAAGTAATGGTGGAAATGTGCAGTAGGTTGTTGGATCTATGAGGAGGAAGGTGGTGCCTTGGTTGGCTACTTGAGTATGTGTGGTGAGAAGGCTTGGTGACAATGTAGGTGCCAATGCCTTAAGGCTTGTTGTTTGTGAAGTGGGAGAGGTGGAGTGGGTTGTTAGGTGATTTGTGGTACTTCAAAGGAAAAGGAATGAGGAGAGGAGATGATGGTATGAGAGGAAAGTGATATTGATGGAAGAGGGGTTGGTGGTCTTGAGGATGGTCACTGCAAGAAGAAAGGCTCAGTGAAACTGTCATTGTTTGCATTGTGAAGAGTAAGTGAGGTGATAGGTGAGCTACTGTTGTGATGCTCATTTGGTCTGTTTAGTGGTGGGTGGTGTAGAGCTCCCATGCTAGTGTTGATCGTTGATTGTTTGTGCTATTTTACTAGTGAGAAAAGGGTAATAATATCTTATTTTGGGACTATTTCTCATGTTTTAGTTCAAGAACTAACTCAATGGCATTTGTTACTTTTAAAATTTTTTAATAGTATGCATGTACTTATTGAAATCATAATGATATATATGTACTTATTGCTAAATTTCAATGATATATGTTAGCGTCCATGATCCTAAGTGTGTCATGTTTTGTAAGTAGGTTTGTTTACATATTGTTAGAGTTACGTTTGTCCATTCTATGTAGTCTCTATATATAAAGGCCTTGTTTGCTTATAAATGATATACAACTTTCACTCTAGTTCTCGTATTCCAACATGGTACTTGCAGGAACAATCAACACTCCCTTCACCAGGTTTGCACAACAAATTGCAGATATTTTTATAAAAGAGTTGAACCCTAACATGATCTTTATACTCTAGCTTGTTACATACCAACCTTTTTTAAAAAAATTTGCAATTTGTTTTAAGGACCTAATGTAGAGAATGCTAATCATACCTACATCCTAGTCCCCTTCTTGTGTCCTAGTCTCTTTCCACCTATTCCAATCCACCACCACCATCAACACCACATTTTTTGCTTCTCTCTCTCCTATGTAGACCCCTTTTCTCATCATCAATTCCTGTCCACCTCTCCTTTTAGTATTGTAAAAGAATTTGAGTAGAAGTAGAACCTAATCCAAAACTTTGACAATGCCCAACACCACCACTACCGACATCAATCCCGAAGTGACTTTTGCTTGGCAACTAGTATATTTCACAGTAGGAAAGCTCTAGTCATATCCCCTACAATGAAAGACCTCAATATCTTCTCCTTTGTCTCCACTTGCCTTGTCTACTCCACCACCCACTCCTTCTCACCATGTCCAAGTGTTGATGCTACGTGTTCGAAGGCCACAAATAAGTGCAAAAGGAAGCTTACTGGAACATCACCACTAATCTTCTTGGTCCTATCTTCTTCACCATTGCCGCTTGCACCTATTAGGACTACAGAGGTGGGATGGATAGTTGCAAATGATGAGGGAGAAGAAGGGAAGGAAAAGAAAAGAAATGGGAAAAGAGGAATAGAAAAAGAAGGGAGAAAAAAGGAAGAAGAAGAATTGAGGAAGTGTAAAAGGGTGTGTAGCACATCAGATTAAAAAAAGGAAAAAAGAGGAAAAAGGGAGCAAGGAGGAAATGTAGAAAAAAATGTGTAAAAAATCCAAAAAATAGTGGAAGCTCAAAAAAATGAAAAAATATGGAGAGAAAAACAAGACAATAATTTTTTTTTAATATTCCATCACAATAAAAAATGTTTAGTTATATTTTTTCTTGTGTAACATGTTGTAAAAGTGTTGCTTCTTTAAAGTTGTGTGTTCTCTACGAAATTAGTTTTGATATTGGACAATGTTATCTTGTTACCTTTGTTGGATGATTGATGATAGTTATGTTTGTGAAAATCTTTTAATGTGTAAATGTTGATTGAGTCTAATGATATCAACAATCAAAATAGCGTGTACATTTGTTAAAGTGTAGTTAACTAGGATTTGACCAATTTTCTTACTTGTACAACATTGATATTATTTCTGATTAGTGTATATATGTTATGTATCTCCTTTTTCAGTTTGTTATAATTTATTTATGTATGGGTCTGTTATAGGTTAAATACTCCAGCTTGAGAGAGTGTGTGTTAGATACTATGAGTAAATATATTTATAAATGGGTCTTAAGTGTGTTATTTGATGTAAGTGGGTTTAGTCCCATATCATTAGAGTTATGTTTATTCCTTCTATATAGCCTCTATATTTTGCTTATGAATGAGACATAATTTCCATCCCATTTCTTGTGTCCCAACACTATGTGTAGACAAAAAAAAGAAAAAAGTAGACTACTCCAATTTATTTATGAATGCCTTTCATTGTAAAGTGTTTAAATATACTTTCTAATGAATGTCACATATTTTTGAACTTTTTTCCTTTTTTTTTCATTTTCTTTAAAACACATCTCGGACAATTAAAATGTTGGTGAAGTTTTTTTCTGGATTCTGAATCAATGAATACACTGCAGCCTGTATCCGGTTCTCAGACATCTCTGCCTCAAATGTCCTGCCTCATATGCTCCAATGGAAAGAGTTGCCAAACAGTTCGCTCAAGAACAAAGCAAATGAATATCTGTATAGAAAAAGGGAAGGCTCATGAGGTCCAGGCCATTTTTGAGAGCTTGGTGGAACATGGACATAAGCCTTCTTTAATATCTTACACAACACTATTGGCAGCATTGACAAGTCAAAAGCAATTTGGCCATATTCCTTCCATAATATCTCAAGTAGAAGAAAATGGGATGAAACCAGATTCAATATTCTTCAATGCCATCATCAATGCATTTTCTGAGGCTGGACTTATTGATGAAGCCATGGCTTTTTTCTGGAGGATGAAAAAAAGTGGATGCAATCCAACAACTAGCACTTATAATACACTTATTAAAGGATTTGGGATTATTGGCAAACCTGAGGAATCTGCTAAGATCTTAGATTTAATGTTTCATGAAGAAAATGTAAGGCCCAACTTGAGGACTTACAACATGCTTATTCGAGCTTGGTGTAACAAGCAAAACATTGAGAAAGCTTGGAATATTTTATACAAAATGGTGGCCTCTGGCATGCATCCTGATGTTGTCACATTCAACACTATTGCAAGAGGTTATACTCTAAGTAATCAAACAAGTAGAGCTGAAGATCTCTTATCAGAGATGCATAACATGAAGTTGTGGCCAAATGAACGCACATGTGGCATAATAATTGGCGGTTATTGCAAAGAAGGAAAAATGAGAGAGGCACTGAATTTCGTACATCATATGAAGTATTTCAGTGTGCAGCCAAATCTGGTTGTTTTCAACTCTTTAATTAAAGGGTTTCTAGATGTGGAGGACATGACCGGGGTTGATGAGGTGAGTTCTCATTTACTAATTACTTTCATCTTCTTTACTGAGCATCTGAATTGTCAAAAGACATTTCACCAACTGTTGCGCAAATTAGTCAAATCTGTTTTAAGGACAATAAGGTTTACATGCTTTATAATTTTTTTTTAAAATTAATATAATCAACTAGTTTTACTATAATCGTCATTCATGAATTTAAATCTTGCTGGCAGTATTTTAGTACTGCATGAAATAGGACCTTACAACTCATACCATGAAGCAGTTCACTTGAAGGAAAAAAGCACTCTACTTGAGAAGACTGTGATGCATATGCCTAGATATGTAGCAAAAATTTCATACACCCAAGTAGTCACTTGTACATCATACTACTCATTGAATATTTCTTTATGTTATCTCTTTTAGGCTTTATTCTTTTTTTCACCCCTACACTTTGAAAGTAGAAAAAAGTAATTTTTAGGAAAATGATTTTGAAATTGAAGAAAAGAGAAGAGTAATTTTAATAATGGAAAGAGTAAATTAGGGAATGTGAATGTCATCATGAAGCTAAGAATATTTCTAGAAGTTGAAAGTGAAAAAAAAGGAACAAAGCCTTAGCATGTTATTTCATGTCAAAATTGAGTAGCTTGTTTCTCCTTTATGATTTTCTCTTGTTAGCCATTTGTCTATTTCATAGAAATTCAATCTTATTCTTCTCTAAACCAGCATGGTCAATGGCGCAAAGGGCTTCTATTATCATGTAGACGCACTCAACAAAAATGCAAGTAAAAAGGTTGTGCAAAAAGAGATACAAGGCAAAAAAGTATTTCATTAACTAGAGAAACTACAATATATAGGGTATAGGATAAATGGATCCCTAATCAGATATCCATAATTTGTATACCATTACATTCAACTATTACCACACACTCCCTCAAGTTGGATAGTATATGTTTGTCATACTTAGCTTGTTACAAATGTAATCAAATACATTATGACTCAATCCCTTTGTGAGAATATCAGCAAGTTTTTTAGAGAATGGTGTATGTGGTGTATAGACAATTCATTTTACTACTAGAACTCGAATAAAGTGGTAGTTAATCTCAATATGTTTAGTGCTCGTGAAAGGTTTTATTATTGGCAATGTAATGTCTGATTATCACAGTACATAGGTATAGGTAACTCCAAGTTCTTGGAGTAGAGACTTGAGTCACACCATTTCACATTCAGTCTCTCTCATAGACTGGTATTTTGCTTTAGCACTAGAACAAGAAACAACATTCTATTTCTTACTCCTCCTGATAACTAAGTTTCCTCCAGCATATGTCAGATAATCTGAAGTGGACTTTCGGTCTCCTTTATCTCTTGCAAAACTAGAATCTGAGAAAGCTTTTACCCTCAAGTGTCCATTGGCTTGATACAGAAGCCCTTTTCCTAAAGTGCCCTTAATGGTATATGGGTATATGATAAATGTATCCCTAACCGAATATCTATGACCCGTATACCATTACATCCAACTATTACCACATCAATTTTCATCAATCAAAATTATAATACAAATTTTAACATTTATGTTTTGAATTTCAGAATTCATACTTCAAAATTCAACTATTTTGAATTTAATCACATTATTATCATGTTTAGAAAATTTTAATATTCAAAAGCATTCATTTAATCATCATGTTCAATAACAAGTTCCAAAACAAAGGTTTCTCTAAACAAGGGAGTTGTTACAGTAAACAAATGCTCCACAATTCCTCATCAAATGAACTGACTTGCCGAAGATATGTTGTGGGAGTTCTACTGCTGACATTTTGAAGAAATTCCCTACCTTCGATCTTAGGGACGAGGGTAATTCTTAAGGGAAAGGGGTTTGACAGGAATAAAATGGTGGAACCATGGATCTATTCATCTGTAATAAGCCAATATATACTCAACAGTGAAATAGAACCAATGCTAATCATTTTAAGTTCACTAACTTGAGGCCCTGAGCACCATAACATTTATTATCCTACTAACTTATATATTTCATAAACTGATTTGACATGGAGTTGATAAAAATTCTTTACTAAGAGTACCTGAAAGGGTATTTCTGCATGAGAAAGATGAAAAAAGACATTTGAAATATTATCAAAAGCAAAACACTAGGCACACATAAGAAAAACTGATTTGACATGGAGTTGATAAAAATTCTTTACTAAGAGTACCTGAAAGGGTATTTCTGCATGAGAAAGATGAAAAAAGACATTTGAAATAATATCAAAAGCAAAACACTAGGCACACATAAGAAAAGAGCTAATTTCTTATCATTTCTGAAAATTGCAAATATGTAACAAGTATTTCATAATCAAAAGTGAAAGTTTGCTTGCTGCTTTATCAAACTCCTTCCTTGCTAAATTGTTCAACAAGAAAGCCCAAGCATGTAACAAGTATTTAGTAAACTATAAACTTCTAGCTTTTGTTTATATCTGAGCATTTTAATGAGAATTAGTTCCTACATAAGCAGTCCAATATGTTTTTGTGTGATGCCAGGTCCTTACATTGATGGAAGGGTATGGGGTCAAGCCAGATGTTGTTACTTACAGCACCATGATGGATGCATGGAGTGAGAGAGGATGTATGGACAAATGCCAGGAGACTTTTGATCATTTGGTAGAAGCAGGTATTGAACCTGACATCCACGTATACAGCATTCTTGCCAAAGGTTATGTACGGGCACGAGAACCAAAGAAGGCTCAGGATGTGCTGGAGACCATGGAACGGTTATCGATACGTCCAAATGTTGTTATTTTCACTACCATCATCAGCGGGTGGTGTAGTGCAGCTAACATGGAAAATGCAATGAAGATTTACAGAAGAATGTGTGAGTCTTCTGTTACTCCTAATTTAAAAACATTTGACACATTAATATGGGGTTATGGAGAAACAAAGGAGCCATGGAAAGCGGAGGAGTTGCTTCAAGAAATGAAGGATGTTGGAGTGACACCAAACAAGGAAACAATTCAACTTGTAGCTGAAGCATGGCAAACAACGGGATTACCATCGGAGGCCGGTAGGATTCTGAGTACCCTGATTAGTGAAGAACACGCTGGATCAGAATCCGATACTCCATTGGAGAGATCAGAAGAATTTCAACAGAGAAGGAATCTGACATCATCCTTTGACAGTTTGGTGCAAGAAACATATCTCATGGATGATAAAGTTGGACTTACCAGTGGTAGCAGGAATAGAAGAAAAATGTTGTGGGATGTTGAACACTCGTCTGATAGCTTATGGATGACCACCAGATCAATGTTTCGTAGTCACACTTGCAGATATGGCTCCAAATACCCATTTGTTTGCCAGAAGCAGATGCAATTGCAGCTTGGAATTTATTGTCGGATTGTAAATTCTTGCAGATCAGTTTTCCCCTGCTGACAGAGATCATTAACTTCTTGAGCTGTAGCCATGTTCCATCTACAATTACCTTACAGAGGCTTGCCTGTAAGGTATATATCCATGTATGTCTATGGCTACTACACAAATTTAAATCTGCAATACTTCGCAGCAAAATTCTGAAAAAGTAGCAGATTCCGTTCATCAGAAGACTCTGGGTCTCTCTGATGTCCCGATCAAAAGCATGCTGGAATCATGCTCTACAAGCCCATTGTATGCTGGATTTCCCATTCATCAAATCCTATAAGTAAGCGTGTAATACACATGAAGATGGATGCTTTCCAAGCATTTGTTAATATCTTATGAGTTTCATTTTACATCATCAATCCAGTGGTTTTTCTGAATTACCATCATCAATAAATGGTTGCATCAAACGTTATTTTCTCTTTGCACTTCTGCCTATCTTCTGAGCCATTGGGTCTTAAAAATTATTATTGGGTACTAAGTTAACAATCTTCATTTGTATTGGAAGCTTGTCCTACTTTAATTGAGTTGTAAACAAACGCAGCCAACTTGTCTATCAAGATTAAGGGCGTGTTTGAAAATGATCATTGAATAAGCATTTTTTTAAAAAAACACATAATTTATTGAATAAGAAATCTAAATATAACTTATTGAATAAGGTATGAAAGAATTATCAAATGCCTATTTATTGAATGTGTATGACCTAAAAATGGTGCTATGGTGGCTTAAAACGAATAGAACAAAAGGTTTTATAAGCATGCAAATATGTAATTGTATGGATATGATGTGTGAGAACATGAATAATGAATTTATGCATGTATAGTTCAAGTATTGACATAAATGTTTTGACATGGAAAGTGATTACATGTGCAAGATTAAACATGATCATGATGGATTTAACATGAATTTGAGAATATCACCATTCTATTCATGATTAATAGTGATGTTTGCATGTAAATGGTGATGTTTTAGGCCTTGTTTGGAGTAGGTTCTAGTTGACTCTTAAAATCATTTTTAACGTTATTATTATTATATAAATTTTAATATAAAAATTTCATTACCTTAATTATTATGTGATTTTAACTTTATTTATGAAACTAGTTTCAACAATTTTATTCAACTTTTGAAGTTAGTTGAAACTCTCTCCAAATGAAGCTTAAGTGTTGGCATAATTTAATACATGGATGATGTAACATGAGTAAGAACAGTAACATTTTAGGCAATGGCAATGGTGCTTTATGCGTGAACTAGTGTCATTTTATGCATGAATTGAACTACGTACTTAGTAAGGGTATTCATGATTAAGATGATAACATGTAGATGAAAGAGTAGGATTGAACATTAGGGATCTATTTGTACATGTCAAAAATTTAGAAAAGAGAAAAGGTAAAAGAAATTGAAATTCAAGAAAAGGAAAATTCAAAATAGATGTTTGTGTGTGTCATGGAAAATTCAAAACATGTTTATACGTGTCAGAGAAACAGATTAATTAAAATTGATTGTAGTGATAAAAAATGTGAATGAAAAAATCATGTCCTGAAAAATCTAGAAGTAACGATGAAGAAAATGGAGTACTTTGGTTCAAGTCATGAGCGACGACAATGGACTCGATGGTAGTGGAAAAATAGGAGCCGCTTGAACGGATGAACAAATAAGAAGCAACAAAGGTAGTAGAGACACCTTAGAGTGGATGCAGGGGTGAGTCTTAATTTTTTTCTAATGGATTGTGTAGAATTTCATAGGGGGAGGAGAAAATCTGAAAAAATTTATTATTTATATTATCAGAAATTTTAAATTTTTTTTCCAAATTATTGTCTTGCACGAACACTTCTAAATTCAGAAAAAATTTTCAAGTTTCATTATCTACATTTTCCAGAGATACACAAACTACTCTATAAAAGAAAAATCTCTAAGAAAGTGAAGAGTTACCTAATGTGCAGTTGCGAAGATACAAAGATGCTCAATCAAATACTTGTACAAGTGCACTTGATCAGATGAGTGTAGCAAATAAGGGCTTAAGTTTTGTTTGTTAATTGAGTTTTAATTTTGACAAATATAAAGAGTTAAAATTAAAAGTAGTTTTACATAGTAAATTATAAAATTAGAGTTTATATACGTGAGTTTACACGTAATAATTTATATAAAGTTAAAGTTGAAGTTGAAATTTTTTTTTATATTTTCTATTAATTACACAAATGTCTAAAAAATATTTTCTTTAACGTGTTTAAATGTTAAGAAATTTTTTTTCAAAAAATTATTTTTCAGATTTTTTTAATTACGAAACAAAGTTAAAGCATATGGTAAACTCAAGAAAGTATTTATTTTCTATCATGAACATTCAAAAAGTATTTCTTTTAACGTGTTCAAATGTTAAAGTTTCGTTTTTTTTTTACTTTTAACTTTCAAAAGTATTTTTAATTTTACGATAATATTTATATTTTTTAATTTATTTTTTTTATTATTAAAATTATTTTTCTTATTTCTTTTATTTAAAAATTATTCTCTTACAGATTCTTTTTTTTTTCTGTTTCAAAAGTGCGAGAGTAAAAAATAATAATTTTTTTAAAAAATTATTTTTAAAGTATAAAAATTAAAATTAATTTTTTATACACCATTTTGTAAAATATATGTATTTTTAAGGTTCAGTGCTTTTTATGATAAGATTGGGGCCATGGCGTCCATGGCGTCCCTGCTCCTGATCTTCCTTCCCACCTCCCAAACCCTAAATTCAAGACCAACCCATTTCGCCTCCCCCTTCACATCCTTCATCTCTTCCATTTCCCCACACCCCCAACGCCTCCTCCTACACGCCGGTTCTGCAACACCCTCACATTTGGCTTTGGGGTACCCCCACAGACGCCCGCCTCGCTGCGGCGGCGGCGGCGGAATCGAGACGCCGAAGGGTGAGGACAGAAGGTCCGAGTCGTTACCACCGCAGCCCACAGGAGGTGGCGGTACTGGAGATGGCGAGGGCGGTGACGGCCACGGCGGTGGAGAGGACGATGGGGATGGGAAGAAAGGGCTCTTCCCGGAGTGGGCCAGTGTCACTCCCGACGACGCCAAGACCGTGCTTGCCGCCGTCGCTATCTCGTTGGCGTTCCGGTCTTTTGTGGCGGAGCCGAGGTTTATACCTTCGTTGTCGATGTATCCTACATTTGATGTTGGCGACCGATTGGTTGCCGAGAAGGTATGCATCGTCTGCTGATATCAATTTTGAATTTGAAGGTGTAGAAGCTGAACTCCTTTTCTGGTTTGTGCATTGCTCCATGTTTTTCCCCATGGATCGTGACGGAACAATTATTTTGAAAGAGTTCCTTTCTTCGATTTCAGCCAAGCAAGACACCATTCTTTTTGTTTGTCATCCTACTGGCAAGAAGTCAGGATCTTCTGCATATAACAGGCATTTATTATGATCTGTAGGTTTCCTACTACTTTCGAAAGCCATGTGTAAATGATATAGTCATTTTCAAAAGCCCACCGCTTTTGCAGGTAAAATCGCATCAGTCTGAAATGATCTTTGAAACATGTGTAGCATATTTGTCAAGTGTGAGTATTAATGTGCAGGAGGCAGGATACACTAATGAGGATGTTTTTATCAAGCGAGTTGTTGGCGAGGAAGGTGATATGGTGGAGGTGACTAACTTTTAATACATGACAAAATTATGATTGGAAGCTGTGAATTGTAATATTGTTAATGTTTTTGCTTGGGTTTGGAATTAGGATTTCTTCCTTCATAGTTCTTATAAGGTGAGGGAATGCCAACTGTACCATCTGTTGTTGGTATTTGTTAATACTAAATTTAACTACTATAACCATGTTATGCTTTTAAATCTCTGTAGTTGGGACATTTTACCCTCATGCTAATGTTTATCAACATGAGATGTTGGAAGTTATAGCTTTAGGGCACATGCTACACCTGAAAATAAAGCCATTTTGTTAACATATATTGCTATATTTACTTAATCTCTCTCTCTCTTTCTCTAACCATAGATCAGCTACAACTCCCAATAAGCAAGGGAAGTTTATTGATTTAAAATTTATTTGATGAATAGAGTGCACATATATTTATAATTTATATAGGTTATTCATATTTGTTTGCTTTTGTATTTTATAGTTGAAAAATATATGAAAATATTCTTATTTGAATCTTTTCATCTATGGTTGTAATTGTTCATATCCAACATATATCCATATTGATTGTCGTATTCAAACAATGAAAACAAATACAAATATCATAAAGGATATATCTAATTTGAATTTGATCTACTTGTACCTATGGATGTAAATGAACTGAGTCTGTCCCTGCTACCCTCCTTGACCCTACCCTGTCTAATGTTGGTAAGGGTGTAGCCTTTTATCATATTACTTGCTTACCAGCAGGTTCACCCTCTAATGTAAGAGTTTACCTGTTAACCCATGGATATATTATACATAAATGCATATATATGTATATTTACTAGCAATAGATAGGAGGAAATAATATTACGTTCAGAAAAATGTATCATATGTGCACACAAGCTTATGGCTAATCACAAGGATTAAAAGTAGGAATCTACTTATTGAAACGTAGAGAATGATAACAAATTAACAATTATACCAGATTCATTGAATACAGCAATTTTCATATACAATTGCAAATACAAGAGAAGAAGGATTGTGTTGCAAATACCAGGTCTATCACTCTACTTGTCAAGGAAGAAATATCTGTGGAGGAGCATCCACATAACACAAGCCACTTTCAAAAATCCAAAGCATAACAAGGTTTAGGGAAGATTGCATAGAATGGAAACTATAAATACTAAGCAATACTCCACTTCCATGGAAACATGTAATAATCTAAAATAATTTATTTGAATTTGTAGCCTAGTGGGGACATTTTTGTCAATAAAAATCTAGAATTGCAAATGTGGCTTTCATTAGCAGGATATGGAGATAATTATGAATATAGGATGCCAGGAATGTACTATAAGGATGCATTGGCAATAATAATATGTTGTTAGAGGTAAATCTAAAACTACTTGTAAGAAAATTGTAAAAGAAGATTTAAATTTATATGATTTAACTGAAGATTTAACCATAGATAGTAATGCATAGAAGGAAATAATTCATGTGGCCCACTCCTCTAGGTAGTGAGATTATAGTCCAGATTTTTGTTATTTATATTTAGTTATTGAAATATATAATAACGATTATGAAAATGTATTAGTGTTATTACACTTAATATTTTGATGATATCTTAGTACTATTTATATATCTAAATTTTATTTAGGAAAGAATAAAGCTAAATATATGCATAATTACTATTACTTATTTATAAATATATATAATATATTGTATAAAAATTAAAAAACAGTTTTTAAATAAGCTCCTACGCACCCCAGTCTACCACCTAGGTGCCTTTGCACCTTAAAAGTATCTATAACTTTACCATAGCAATACTAACTGAGAACTCCAACCATTTATTCATTTTAGAAATTCGTACTTTGAAGTAGATCCATCAGAGATCCATGTTTATCCATGTTTTTTTCTGTAGGATAAATAAATAAGCTATCATTAGGTGTCTATATGGTATCTGTCGTTTCTTTTCTTTGGATTTTGACCCGGTTGCTTTAATGGTCTATATTCTGCTCTTTTCTTTTCTTCAAGGTGCATGATGGAAAGCTAATAGTAAACGGGATTGTAAGACATGAAGGTTTCATACTAGAACCTCCATCTTACCAGATGAGTCCAATTGTAAGTTCTCGATATTTAACCTACTTTATGTTTATATCAATTTTCGATGGCTAGTGATCTGCAATATAACTGGATTTTTGGTTCCGTAAAGGTCTGATTTTAATAATTGATGTGAATGAATGAAATGCATTCTTCCATTAAAAGTCTAGTTTCCTTTTCACAAAGTGGAATGTTTGATATGATGAAGCATATTGTTGACTTATTTGAACATTTTTTCGTCATTTTTTGTTTCATGCTAATTACCTTAATTCTTTTCTGATATGTAGCAATATGTAGGATGTTATTCACGCGTAGATTACTCTTTTTAAAGAATTTTCATGGATATAACCACAGCTCCAACAAGGACTAACTAACTATTCCGATAGTGGTAATGTTTTTGCCTAGGTTTGAATCTAAGACTTCATCCTTTATAATTGAGTGGATGGCTAATTTTGCTACTCCACTGTTGGTTACAATGAATAACTTTTTGTGCCTTTACCAGAGTGCTGCTTACTAGCTTTTAGTTTAGTTTGATGGTCTGCTAGTGTAATTTCCTTCCGTCCACTTAATACCAATGTTCTTATAATTATGTAAGCATTGTTCCATCGAGCATGCACGTTCAAAGTACAAACAGTAAAGTTTTAAAAATACTTTTATATTCTGCACGTTTCCTGTAATTTGTTATTGAAGAATCCTATAGGATGATAGTACAAGTTAATGTAGATTCATGTTGGTTCTTATTCATGATAAATCAAAAGCACAGATGCCAAAGTTAGTTTTGTCAGATGCAAGTTAGGAGATCATCTGTTGATGGATTATTGTGCAATAACATGGCTCCATTAACCCTAGATGGTTTTTGGTTGTAGAATCATATTTATCTTACGCCAAAAGGCAAATGCTGTTTTGCTGGGATTTGCAAGCTTTCGCTTTATATCACTTTTTTGTCTGTGTGCTTTGTGAGTTCACCTTAGAGTGGTATCTTATGAGTTTCAGTAAATATGGTAAGGGAAAATATCATTTATTAGTGTCTGTAGGAACATGGTATATATATTAGTGTCTATAGGAATATAGGTATCGATTTCGCTTCAAACGTGAGCGAACTTGTGAAAAGAAAAAAACAATGAACTTTACTACTGCAATATTCTCCAAATATTCCGAGAATTTGAGTATATTCCAGATTTAGGGAGCAGATAGGGCAGAAGTGATAGAATAAATATGTATTATTGCTCTCATTGCATATTAAAATAGTGTGATAGAATAAATAAGCGGAAAAATGAATAGACAGAGCTGTCGTAGATCCTTCAGTTTAGAAGAGGGAAAATTGACCTTTTAGACATTGTTTGGTAACAAGGTGTTTCAACTTCAACAATTATAAAAAGACAGAGTTGGAGTTTAGAGTAGTTTAATAAACGGTATTAAAATTACATAATAGTAAATTGTAATGTGAAAATTTGTGTACAGTAGTTTGTGTAGTAATGACGATTAAATGAAAATTTAAGCTAAAATTCTCTATTATCAAATCGAGCCTCTTACATGGTAATGAAAACGTATGCTTTTAACTTGCTTGCATTAAATAATTAATATTTAAATTATATAATAAATTGTGTTAAAAATTTATATAATAATAATGATAAAATGAGAATTTGCGAGAAGTTAAAATTCTCTATTATCAATCGAAGCCTCTTACACGGTAATGCAAGGGGTATGCTTTTCACACGCTTGGATTAAATAAAGTGTGTTTAATGCAGGTTGTGCCAAAGGATTACGTGTTTGTGATGGGGGACAACCGCAACAACAGCTACGATTCCCATTTGTGGTAAGTGTTATTCAATTAAGCCTTATTTAATTTTGGGTGATTGAAAGCTGTGAATTACTCGTGCTCTCACCTCGAAAGAAGAATATGAATACAAACGGGAGGATCGATGGGTGTTTTTTCCGTCCTACCTTCAGGGGTCCTCTGCCGGTGAAGAATGTGCTGGGAAGATCCGTCTTCAAGTATTGGCCACCCGCGAGGATCGGAAGCACCGTTCATGAGGGCGCCTGCCCCGCCGCCTCTTCCAAAAGGTTTTTCCTTACTAAGGCTTATGCAAGGTAGAAGAGAAGTGGCGGGAAGTATTAGAGGAGGTGGGTATGAGGAATATATAGAAGACTGTGGAAACCTTATTTTTAATACGCATGTCTTCTCCGTCTACGTTAAAGTAATTAATGGTTGAAGGGTATATTATTAATCTTAGGTTTCACAATGGAAGCCTCTATGTATGGTACTATTATGTTAAAATAATAATTTTCAACAAAACAAATGTCTATGATTTTATTTGTTTGTAAATTTTAACTTCAGTTGTTGGTAGGTTAGAGTTGTAATAATATTTTACAAAAATAAATAGTAAAAAATATAAAAGTAATTTGATAAATGTGATTGTACGGTGAAAAATACAGACAAACAGGGCTATTACCTATACCAATTTCAGTAGTTGGAATTTAATAAATGAACAAGGTCAAAGTTTAACATTGTTACTACAATAATTTGTTTAGCTGCAATGTTTAATGATGTGTTTTGTGGTTTATTTGCAATGTTTTTGTCATTGGCAGATTCCAAACATAAAGTCAATACTTGCATTATGAATTTTAATAATCGATATTATTTCCTCTTTGTACACCACCCTTACTATTTTATTTGCAATTAGTTTATACATATGTCCATGTGTATGTGTGTGTGTTGTCTAATATTACATGGATAGCTTTTTTGGTGGTTACACGTTAAATTGAAAAACAAGACGAGATCTGGTAGAAGATAAAACAGATGGGACTTGTCTATGATTTTTAAATTTATGAGTTTGACTCGTAAAAGAACAGATAAAACGTATGCAAAAATCACAAGATCGTATGCAAACCTCACTTACACCTAGGAAATTTATAAAAATTAAATTAATATAAATTTAAATTTCATACATTACTTATTTATTCCGATAAAATTAAATTAAAATTATTTTCACTAATATTATTCACTCTTCAAATTACTTATTAAATTTATTATTCTCTTTATGACCAAAAGATAATTTAAATACATAAAATATGAATTATCTCAAATTCAACTAACTAACTTTTTCACCTACTTTCATTTAACTACAAAAATTTCTAATTTCATTCCATTCCTAGAGATTCTCGTATTTTTCATTAAATTCACTTTCATTTAATTAAATTATTGAATTCACAATTACAAGAATAACATAAAATTATACTTAAAATGTTAAAATATAAAATATTTATAGATTTTATTTAAATTAATTTTTCAAATTTTAAATAATATACACCAATAATCTTAATTTTTTTTCATTTATTAATTTTCCATTTCTTTTTCTTTTTCTATTACACAGATTAGGAAATTGAAAAAGAAAGATGAAAATAAATTTTAATATATACTTGATCGTTAGATTAAACACGTCTACAAATGATTTCCTATAAGTAGTATTATCTTTATTGTTATTTCATAAATCAAATAGTAAAATTATTTCCTTCAATTAATATCGTACAATGTATATTACAAGATAGAATATTAAAATTCAATTCCATAGCATCAGTGAAACAAAAAAAACCACTGAGAAACGCAACAGAAATGACACAGAAAGCAAAAGTAGAGAAGGATGTGAAGAAATGGTACGATGGGCAAGTAAACAGTCGAAAAGAAAATCCCAACAAAATAAAATTTGTAAGAATTTTTATTTTATAAAATATATACTTTAATAACTAATATAATAAAAATAAAAATAATTTCAGTCTAGCAAATATAATTTAAATATTATATTAAACTTGGAGATAAATTGTGAAAAAAAAATAAAAACATAACTTTAAATATTATCTTAAACTTTACGATAAATTGTGTAAAAACAAATGTATAAATATTTTAACGATAATAATGATAATACTGAAACGATTATGAACTTTGATCTAAAGGAACTTATTAAGACGCGGTGGTTTGGGCATCAGATAGAAGCGAAAGACTATAGGATTAATGTAATCACGATCAATGAATCCTTCATCTGAACTATGCAAAATCATCCCTTGTCCCAAACAAGCACCACAACAGAAGCAAAACAATCCAGAAAAGGCATAAATCTTTAGTTGTCCAGTCCCAAACGCCAAAATTGGAAACCACTCCGAAACTACAAATAAGATCACGGGAATCAAAAAACCCGGGCGTCGCCGCCGCCGCTAAAAAGGCCTCATAGAGAAGATTAGGCATCATCCACATGATACGGTTCGGACATATGCTTGTCATTGCATAGATAAATCACAGGCCGCGACGAATCAGATCCGAACAAAAACCGCAGAAAACTTTCGAGCGGGGTAAAACTAGACCTAAAAATGCGAAACACGGCGGATCGGAGGGACGGTGCTCAGAGTATGGGTGGTGATATACCAGAGTGGTCGTCAAGGCCAGAACGCCCTTACGACGAACGAGACCAATTAAAACGATCGTCATCGCACCACAAAAATAGAGAGGAAGAGACGCAGAAGCGGGAGAGGAACGGTAACCCTAGAAAGCGCGAGAGAAGAACACCTAAAACAATACTGAAGCGGACGGGGTGAGTATTTATAGTGCGTGCGGTGGGGGGGACGGAGGTTGTTAGGGTTTTTTCGGCCGGTGGTGATGAGCGTTCCATCTGACCGTCCATTTTGTTGGTTGTTTATAAAAACTGCTCTACACCGTCAAAATTAAAAATATTTTTAGTGCTCCTTTTATGATTTAAATCATTAATTTTAAAATATGAAAAATGTTATTTAAAATAAATCGAGGCATCTTCTTTTACAAATATTTATTTTGGATATAATATTTATGTGTTGTTAATATTTCTAATTAATGTTTATATTTATTTCGGCTCTTCGATAATACAACTCCAAGTGCTTGTTTGTTTGCTCGTCGTATAATCACGCATTGGGCATATGTGTGTGAGTAGAGTACTTCAGTTGTCGGTAGTGTTCGATAGAAATAAGAAAAGGGAAATAGAAATTTTAAGTAGAAAGAAAAATCGAAAATGAAAATAAAAAGTGTGCGAAAATTAAAAAATAGGGGACGTTAGTGTTTGAGCATACGAAAATTAAAAATCAAAAAAATTAGTGTATTAGAGAAAATGCAAACAAAAATTAAATTTTTATAAATATGTTAATATAATAAAATTCTTACGTAATAGAATTTAAAATTGTAATATAATAATAATTACTATAACAGTTTTAAATTTAATTTATCTAAATTATTATAAATTAATAAATTAAAAATTTCTTCCATTCTACGTAGGCATAACAAATATCTTTATGCATTTTATCTTTTAGTGACAAACGAACGAAAAGCACGATAGTTAATTTGATATTGGCAAGCGATTGAGTGAAGGTTAGTGAATGACAATTGTAATAAAAAATGGTTGCAAGCAAACAATGAACAACAATTAGGGAAAAGGGGAAGAGGCGACGACACGCGATCAGCAAATGATGACGTAGGATGACAAGCAAAGGCAAACAACAAATGAAGATGTACAACGAGCAGTGAATGAAGATACATAACAGAAGAGAAGGGTGTAGATAAATGACGAGTTGGAATCTCTTTTCTCAAGAGTGAAAGTGGGAAAAGGGGAAAATTCACTTTCTTTTATATTGGATTTGACAAGAAAGTTAAAATTCAAGAGCAACATTTGTTTCTTGTAGTGAAAATCTTGTATTTTTTATTTTACCTCTCTCCCATCATTTTTCTATGCTTTCCTTACCTATAATAATAATAATAATAATTTATTATGCATATTTAACAATTTTTTTTGACATTTTCATTGAAAGAGCTAACAACTCTTCCCTAATGCCACGCATAAATCGCTCCGATCGATTTGAAAATTTCTTTATTAATGAACACTAAAAAAAAGTTTTACTCCTCTCTATGTACCATGTGGAGCAGATACATGTACTTATCCAAGTAATTTTAGACATGAAAATCACTATGCAAAGTTGGAATTTCTTTTGTCAAGTGCATTCAATATATCTGAGATTTTGTTTGATAACGATTTTTAAACTTTAATTTCAACTCTACACAAATTTCTACGTATCTCATCACTGTACAAACCTCTGTATATAAGTTTTTATTTCATAATTCATTGTAAAGTTTAACTTCATTTGATTACAAGACTCAACTCTCAACTCTTCAAAGTACTCAAAAGTAACTCATTACAAAATGCACATTGAATCATAGGATAAACTTTTACAGTATTCTTAACTGTGAGTGTTTATAATAATATTAGCTAGAGTACCTTGCTACCAATGTTGCCATGGAGATTAATTTTTCCTGGTAGGAAGAGCTTGATGGATTGATGCAAGGAGGAAGTTCTTTTGTCTTCTTTAATTTGTGTTGAGGGGAAGCATATGTGGTATATAACTTCGTTTGTTTTCAACTCCATCAAACTTCAAAAGGGTAAGAAAATTGGG